>OZJO01017053.1:0-11207 GCA_900406225.1 Acrobeloides nanus | reverse complement strand
CATGGGGGTCCAAAAAATCAATTTTTTCAAAAATTTTCAACTTTTTCTAAAAACACTTAGAAAATGTTCGCCATAGCCAAAAACGGTGGAAAATGTCGAAATTTCGACGAAAGAAGTCAAATAAAGGTGTTTTTGGTGGCCCCTTAATTTCAAAAAAACGCTATTTTAAGGCTTTTTTTATAACAGAAAAATTACTAAGGCTTTTTTGTTTAACAGAAAAATTTTTTTCCGTTCAAATAAAAGTTGTTAGTTATGACATGTATGACAACTTGTAGCAAAGGGATTTTTGATTTGAAGGCAATCAATTTTGGGCTTGATGTGCTGCGTTGAACAACATCATCATTGTCGCCAGACAAACCCTGTGGGGAGGCAGTTATGCCCTATTGAATGGACAAAAACAACGTAGCCCTAGAGAAGTCATTCACCTTTATACCCCTTAAGACACAGTCTCTGTAAGAATCACCCATTGGTCCAGTGTCACGGGCCAAGGGTCAGGGAATTTTTGTTTCCAGTAAAATCGATAGGATATTGGTCCCTGATCACAAAATCGAGAGAAAAAATCTGAAACATCACCCTGTGGAGTTGTGGGCCCTGTGGGGGAGTCAAAGAATCAACTTTTGCAGGATCGACTCCGATTCGGATAAAACTGATGCCATTTGATTCCCTGACCCCAATTTAGGGCCAATAGTGCAAGAATCGACGGTTGGTGACCTTAAGGAGGCATTTTTATACTCGAAAAATCGAATTTTGACCCTTTTTTGTGAAATTTTTAAGAGTCAAAAATCGGTTTTTCGTATAAAAATGCCTTCTTGAGGTCGCAAACTGTCGATTCTTGCACTTTTGGCCCTCAATTGGGGTCTGGGACAGGGCTCGGAGAAAAGTGACAAAAGTGTCACTTGGATGGTGACAACGTCACCTTTCAAGTGACAAAATTTTTTTGTTAATTTTTGAACTTTTATGCATAAAGATGTTAATTACTATTAGAATTGATGTTTTTAATTTTGTTTTCTTATGAAAGTCTAGAATTATTAAAAGTTGATAGGGAATTTGTACCTTCAAAAAATCCAAGATCTTTTCGGCAACTTCTATGAATGCATATTTATCTCCATTCCCAAAACATCAAGCATTAAATCTATCTGATTAGCTTCGACATGCGCTTCAAATTTAAAGTTGTCAAAATTCCATGAAAATTTTGCGTATCTCAATTCTGGCCTCTAAAACACTTTGCAATCATTTTTTGGCCAATAAATACTTGATGGAGCTTTGTAGTAATAATAATTTTAACTTTGTTAAAACCTTACTATACAGCTTCAGCAAGTATTGCCTGATCAAAAAATGATAGCAAAGTGTTTTTGAGGCCAAAATTGTGATATGTAAAAATTTTCTTGATTTGGACAACTTACAATTTGAAGCGGGATTCAAACCTAAGCCTATAAACTGCAAACCTGTCACTTTAGACACTCGGCCATGGGTCTTGACTTTGGTCAAAAAGTTTTCGCTGGGATTCGAATCCACCCCTTTATGAGCAAAAAGCGAGAGTCATACCACTCGGCTATGAAAGTCTGTTAGTCACTCGCTTAAAATTTTCCGGCGAAAAATACCTTAATAGCCGAGTGGTATGCCTCTCGCTTTTTGCTCATAAAAGGGCGGGTTCGAATCCCAGCCAGGGCGAAAACTTTTTGCTCAAAGTCAAGATTTTCAAAAACAAAAAAACATGCATAAAATGGACAAATTAGCTCGTTATTTTCCAAAGTCGGTGATGATAATGACGTGAAAAAGTGAAGTTATCTTCATCGGATTACGAGCGCAAGGCTTTGACATTATGATAAAACAACAGTGAATAATGTCTCTAAAGGACAAAGTAAAAGTTCAAACAACATACAAAATCAAAATTTATGTTATCAAAAGAATTAGATTGTAGAACCCGGAGAAATAAAAAAAGTATTCATAAAAGTCTTCAAAGAATTATGGGGCAAAGGTCTCTCAAGAACAAAGTATATTTGGATTAAACAAATTCTTATGACGAATATCTTGCCTATAAAAGACTTGTAGGTTCATCAAAGACAGTCAACTCAAAATGCTTACTTACCTTCTTCTAGCAGCAATCTTTCTTTTGCATCAAGAAAGTCTTGCCTGTCCAGAAGGCACGATTGAAGGCCTAACTCCGGATGTCTGTTATTTTTTCTCTGTGAAAAAAGCAGATTGGCGAGATGCTGAGACTGAATGTATCTCCTATGGTGGTCACCTGGCTTCAGTCGGTAGTGCATTTGAAAACAATTTCTTACAAGCTCAAGCCAAAAAAGCGTTTTCTAATGACGTTACCTATTATCTTGGTGGCTCGACTCAGTATGCCCTTGAAATATTCAACCACATATATCAATGGGCATGGATTGATGGCACACCTTTTAGCTATCAAAATTTTGCTCCTGGTAAAAGACTTCGAATACAACTACATTAAAAATTTATAGGTCAACAGCCAGGAAAATATCAGTTCGGATACTTGTATGCAAACATTCAATCTGGGCAATGGTATTCTGATTTTAACCTTACGCAAACTCCAAGATATTATGTTTGTCGTTTGCCAAATGGAAAGGTTGATTGCGATCACGGAGCTTACTATTATTTGAACAACAAGTGCTATTGGGTAAATTTTTTGACACAACAAACTTAATTTTGTTTAGGCGTCTAGTGGGCTAACCTATTCCGAGGATACCCAATCTTGTCAAAACAACAGTGGAAATCTGGCTTCAATTCATAGTGATCTGGATAATAACATTGTAACACGTATGCTTTTTGGGTTTTGTGAGATCCTATATAGAACCTTGACTTCGGGAGACCGAGCTCAAGGGATCGTCCCAAATTTGTTTTGTTGCATTTTTCAATTTCGAATTTTTTCGATTTTTTCAATTTTTTTCAATTTCTATCCAATTTTTGTTTTTTTACAAATAAATCGATTTTTTTTCAAAAAAAGAGCATTTATTGAAAAAGCAAAAATACTTAGGCGGAGACGAGAATCGAACCTGCGCATTTTCGACTGAAAACTAACGCTTTACCAACTGCACCATGAAGGAAACAGGCTTTCATTATGACCAAATACCTAAGCTGAAANCACGGGATTGGACTTAAGGTTACAAAATTCAGCGACACAAACAGACAGACAACATACAGATATTTCTCGTTTAATATTAAAAGATCTCATACATCCCAGGAAAGTTCATAAAATCCAATTTTAGTCTATTCCGATTTCAACGACTTGGAGAGCCCTTTCATTGGCTTGCATCAAGTCGATGGAAAATGGGTCTGGCTAGACGGATCTACTTATAATTATAGCAACTGGGAAGACGGAGTTGAGCCATCTTTCCCAGACACAATGTGTGTTATTATGGTAGAAAAGTATTGGGCTGGTGGTGGTGAAATTGCATGTGAGATCTTTCCGGAATTTACAAATGCCGGTGTTTGTGAAAAAGCAGTTCAAGTTACATCAGTGAAGCATGTTTCTGAAATGAGACAAGATAAGAAGTTGAGGATCTCGCGTGAGGGACTTAGGCGAAGACAAGAGAAAAAGATTGCTACGAAGAAAGGACAAAAAGATTTTTTTTTGCAAAACAGAAAATGAAGCGTGAATGCTAGTTTTAGAAAACCTCATGTATTGCTTACATATATTTTTTTATAAATTAAACTTGTATAACGATCTTTTATTATTTTGTTAAGAAAGTAATTCAATTCAATCAAAATACAATCACGCTTTGAATTTTCACAATCATCTTGTACACACAATTGCGTAATAGTTTTTGCTTGTCACGCTACTGTTGATATAATATTGCTATTCCAGCTAGGAGTTTTTGAAACCGCTTGATTGATTGAAGAAAAATTTCATCGAAAATCGATTCCTAGAAGTCAGTATGGAGACTTTTTTAGTTGATAATCAAATGCACAACTCATTATGTTACAACCTAACAAATATAAAATTTGAATCGTGATGAATAGTCAACGAAATACTTCATCCCAACCTTAACACTATCAAATTCGCAGCATAAAACTTTATAATTTTTGATGCAAGGGGGAGGGGCAAAAGTCCTCTGTTAAGGGGCGGTATACCCTCACCTAAGGAGCAAAAAGTCCTCGCCAAAGGGGCAAAAGTCATGACATTTCAAAAACGTGTTTCTGGACGAGAAAACTCGACAATTCTGGACGAGAAAACACCTTTTTAGCGTTTTTGACGATGTCAGGACTTTTGTCCCCTTGGCTAAAATTTTTGCCCCTTAGGCGAGGACTTTACCCCCCTCCCGTATACCACGTTTAAAAATAGTGATACACCGTTTATGGACTTACAAAGGACCATATGTTGTACGGGGTCTATCTTTGGATGAACCGCAGCTCTGAAGAATCTATATTGATGAACACTAAAAATTGTAAATTGCTATTTTTTGTTGCTATTTTTGCCTTAAAAATTCATTAAAAAAAATATCGTAACGTCCTTAATGGCCCTGAAAAATTTGTTTAAAGATTGCCCATTTTTCTAACAAAAAAGTTCAACCAAAAAAAGCAATTTTTGTAGAAATTTTTTTCTTAGTGTTATTTTGAAAAATCTTAAAAAGTTTTTTGAAGAAAATAAGGACCAGTCAACTCAGAAAAAAACTCTATGGTAAAAATTCAATAAGTTGTTCTTAGAATAATCGACTCTTGAAAAAGTGCAATATATGAGACAAAGTGCAATTTATGAATTATTATATACAAAACAAGATTCCCACAAATTTTAAAACCTAAACTACACTCAAGCTTTCAGTAAAGGTCATACTTTAAACAAGATTTCTTAAAGGAGGTATCTTTTACGGACTAAACATTGAAAAAAATTTTCCTAATTTTTTTGCAAAATGACATATCTAGGGGTAATTTTATGCGAAAAATCGATTGCGCGCATTTCCGAAGCGTGAAAACCTTTGTTTGACCCTTAAAAATTGAAAAATACGTTTTTTTATAGTATACGTACAGGTTGCTTTTTAGATTACTTCCACATTTCAAAATTTTGTCACAAATCGAGTTTAAATCTGTTTTCATCGCCCAATATCTCAGTCGAACGCTCTAATCACCGGATTTGATTGGCAAACAAAATTATTGAAAAAATTTTACTTTCAATTTTTTAGCCCAAAATAGTAAAAATATGGGTTAAAATACGTATTTTTAAATTTTTAAGGGTCAAACAAAGGTTTTCACGCATCGGAAATGCGCGCAATCGATTTTTCGCATAAAATTACCCCTATATATGTCATTTTGCAACAAAAAATTAGGAAAATTTTTTTTCGGAGATTAGGCCGTAAAAAATACTCCCCTTTAAAGGGGGTAACAATCATAGCCGGTTCTCCGAAAATTTTTTTTTGAAAATTTCTGTAAAAAATACATTCCAAAATGTGTTATTAAGGCTTAATTTTGGGTCTGAAAGATAGCCTCATAACTTTTTATGGTTAAAAGCTTTTTCAATAATTTTTTCTACATCTGTTAGGGGTGAAAAGACAAAAATGACATATTAACCTCAAACCTGTAAAGTTATGAAATATAATGTGAAATATAACTTTAATACAAACTACAAAATTGTAGTGTCGATTTTCTCTGGTCTTAAATCTTTGAAAGTTGATTTTGGTGTTGATAAATACTAGTCTTCAGACTACATGAAAGCGATCTAAAATGATTTAAATATGCTCTAAAATGTTTTTTTACGTAAAAAAATATCCTCAGACACATAAAAAATTGAATGTTATTTTTTCATGAGAATTATAAATAGAAGTTTAAAAAAAGTAGATATTTTTTTAAAAAGGAATATATTACAAAGTTCTTATGATGGAGAAACCAGACGGAACATATAAATTCGAAAAAATTAACTGCTTTTAAGCTATTTATAGAGCTTTGGGAGCTATTACATAATAAGGGGCCCACCCATGTGAAAATTTTTTTCTGGAAATTACCCCTCTAGGAGTAAAAACATGTGGGGAATCTGAATTTGACATTTTCGAAGCGGGAAAAATGCTTCCCTCATTCAGGGAAAGCATATTGTGTAGTGAAGCGAAAAGTATCAAAAATGTGATTTTGCCTTAAAACGACCCCATTTGGGGTAAAAATGTGCGGGGAATTCGAATTTGACATTGATAAAATTCCTCGGATTCAAGAAAAGCTGTATATCGACGCGAAAATTCGAGAAAATCATTTGTAAATTGGATTATGTCATTTTTTTCAAACTTTTGAAAAATACTTTTTCTCATTTTTATCATAAATCTCCATTTTTATAGGCTCTGTCGTAATTCCCCATTTTTAAGATATGAGCGATATAACTTTTCTGGGATTTATGAGATTGGTAAACGACAAACATAATATCTTTGAGTTTCCGTAAAGTTAAAATCAGAATACCATTGCCCAGATTGAATGTCTGCATAAAAGACTCCACTATTGTACAGGGCGTTTCAGTGAAACCTACCTATTTTATTTTGACATAGCTTTTTTCTGGAAAAGTATTCTGAATTTCCGACTTTTGGAAAATAACGAGCTAATTTGTCCATTTATACATGTTTTTTTGTTTTTGAAAATCTTGACTTTAGGTAAAAAGTTTTCACCCGAGCTGGGATTCGAACCACCCCTTTATGATCAAAAAGCGAGAGTCATACCACTCGGCTATGAAGGTCGGTTAGTCACTGGTTAAAATTTTCCTTAGAAACCGACCTTCATAGCCGAGTGGTATGGCTCTCGCTTTTTGCTCATAAAAGAGCGGGTTCGAATCCCAGCCCGGGCGAAAACTTTTTGCCCAAAGTCATGATTTTTAAAAACAAAAAAATATGCACAAAATGGACAAATTAACTCGTTATTTTCCAAAAGTCGGTAATGATAATGACGTGAAAAAGTGAAGTTATCTTCATCGGATTACGAGCACAAGGCTTTGTTATTATGATAAAACAGCAGTGATAATGTCTCTAAAGGACAAAGTATAAACTCAAATAACACACAAAATCAAAATTTATGTTATCAAAAGAATTAGATGGTAGAACCCGGAGGATCAAAAAGTAGTATTCATAAAATCCTTCTAAGAATTATGTGGCAAAGATCTCTCAAGAACAAAGTATCTCTGGATTAAAAAATTCTTATGACGATATCTTGCCTATAAAAGACTTGTAGGTTCATCAAAGACAGTCAACTCAAAATGCTTACTTACCTTCTTCTAGCAGCAATCTTTCTTTTGCATCAAGAAAGTCTTGCCTGTCCAGAAGGCACGATTGAAGGCCTAACTCCTGATGTCTGCTATTTTTTCTCTGTAACAAAAGCAGTTTGGGACGATGCTGAGAATGAATGTATCTCCTACGGTGGTCACCTAGCTTCAGTCGGCAGTGCGTTTGAAAACAATTTCTTACAAACTCAAGCCAAAAAAGCGTTTTCTAATGACGTTACCTATTATCTTGGTGGCTCGAATTTTTATGCCTTTGAAGAATTCAACAACATATATCAATGGATATGGATTGATGGCGCATCTTTTAGCTATCAAAATTTTGCTCTTGGTAAAAAACTTCGAATAAAACTACATTAAAAATTTATAGGTCAACAGCCAGGAGAGTATGAGTTCGGATACTTGATGCAAAACATTCAATCTGGGCAATGGTATTCTGATTTTAACTTTACGAAAACTCCAAGATATTATGTTTGTCGTTTGCCAAATGGAAAGGTTGATTGTGATCATGGAGTTTACTATTATTGGAACAACAAGTGCTATTGGGTAAATTTTTTGACACAACAAACTTAATTTTGTTTAGGCGGCTGATGGGCAAACCTTTTCCGAGGATACCAAATCTTGTCAAAACAACAGTGGAAATCTAGCTTCAATTCATAGTGATTTGGATAATCACCTTGTAGCACGTATGCTTTTTGGGTTTTGTGAGATCCTATATAGAACCTTGGCTTCGGAAGACTGAGCTCAAGAGATCGTCCCAAATTTTTTTTTATTGCGTTTTTCGGTTCAATTTTTTTGAATTTTTAAAATTTGTAAAATTCGAATTTTTTCGATTTTTCAATTTTTTTCAATTTCTATCCAATTTTCGTTTTTTTTACGAATAAATCGATTTTTTTTTCAAAAAAAGAACATTTATTGAAAAAGCAAAAATACTTAAGCGAAGACGAGAATCGAACCTGCGCCTTTCCGACTGCAAAACTAACGCTTTACCAACTGCACCATGAAGGAAACGGGCTTTTATTACTGACCAAATACCCAAGCTGAAAAGGCAAAAATGAAAAATTCAATTTTTAATTTTTTCCAGAGGAGGTACCCACATGATTTTGGTGTCGTCTTTCTTCTCTCACTGAGCTCTTTCCAAAAATCTAAGTCACAACGGGATTGGACTTAAGGTTACAAAATTCAGCGACACAAACAGACAGGTAAACAGACAGACAATATACAGACATTTCTCGTTTAATAATAAAAGATCTCATAAATCCCAGGAAAGTTCAGAAAATCTAATTTTAGTCTATTCCGAATTCAAACAAATGGAGAGCCCTTTCATTGGCTTGCATCAAGTCGATGGAAAATGGGTCTGGCAAGACGGGTCCACTTATAATTATACCAACTGGAAAGACGGAGTTGAGCCATCTTCCCCAAACACAATGTGTGCTATTATGGAAGGAGTGTATTGGACTGGTGGTGATGAAATTGCATGTGAGATCTTTCCGGGATTTTGCTTTACAAATGCCGGTGTTTGTGAAAAAGCAGTTCAAGTTACACCAGTGAAGCATGTTTCTGAAACGAGACAGGAGAAGGAGTTGATGATCTCACGTGAGGGAAGACACGAGAAGAAGATTACTAAGAAGAAAGGACAAAAAGATTGTTTTTGGCAAAACAGAAAATGAAGCGTGAATGCCAGTTTTAGAAAACCTCATGTATTGCTTACATATATTTTTTTATAAATTAAACTTGTATAACGATCTTTTATTATTTTGTTAAGAAAGTAATTCAATTCAATCAAAATACAATCACGCTTTGAATTTTCACAATCATCTTGTACACACAATTGCGTAATAGTTTTTGCTTGTCACGCTACTGTTGATATAATATTGCTATTCCAGCTAGGAGTTTTTGAAACCGCTTGATTGATTGAAGAAAAATTTCATCGAAAATCGATTCCTAGAAGTCAGTATGGAGACTTTTTTAGTTGATAGTCAAATGCACAACTCATTATGTTACAACCTAACAAATATAAAATTTGAATCGTGATGAATAGTCAACGAAATACTTCATCCCAACCTTAACACTATCAAATTCGCAGCATAAAACTTTATAATTTTTTATGCAAGGGGGGGGGCAAAAGTCCTCTGTTAAGGGGCGATATACCCTTACCTAAGGGGCAAAAGTCTTGACATTTCAAAAACGTGTTTTCTCGACAATTCTGGACGAGAAAACACCTTTTTAGCGTTTTTGACGATGTCAGGACTTTTGTCCACTTGGCGAAAACTTTTGCTCCTTAGGCGAGGACTTTTGCCCCTATATAACACGTTTAAAAATAGTGATACACTGTTTATGGGACTTACAAAGGACCATATGTTGTACGGGGTATATCTTTGGATGGACCACAGCTCTAAAGAATCTTCTATTGATGAATACTAAAAATTGTAAATCTCTATTTTTTGCTATTTTTGCCCAAGAAATTCATCTAAAAAAAATATAGTAACGCCCTTAATGGTCCTGAAAAATTTGTTTAAAAATTGCTCATTTTTCTAACAAAAAAGTTCAACCAAAAAAGCAATTTTTGTAGAAATTTTTTTCTTAGTGCTATTTTGAAAAATCTTAAAAATTTTTTTGACGAAAATTTGCTTAAAGGACCAGTCAACTCAGAAAAAAAACTCTGTGGTAAAAATTATATATTCAGAAAATTCTCGAAAAATGATGCATTTTTTGTTTTTACGGCGTGTTTTAAATTCGTATAAAATTATAAGCAAAATTAAAAACCTGAATTTCAATGTGAAATTGGCTCAGTGGTAGTGCTCCATTCCAATACTAATTCCCCGACCCCGGTAAAGAGAGATCCCGTCCGATCTGGCAAGTTAAGCGACGTTGAGGCCGGTTTTCCGAAAAAATTTTTTTGAAAATTTCTGTAAAAAATACAGGTTGTTTTTTTGATTGCTCCCCCATTTCAAAATGGCGCCAAAAATCGAATTTAATTCCGTTTCCATCGCCCGATAGCTCATTCGATAGCCCTAATCAGGTGATTTTTTTATGACAAAAAAATATTGCAAAAAAAATTATTTTCGATTTTTTATTCCAAAAATAGTGA
Source organism: Acrobeloides nanus (assembly GCA_900406225.1). Taxonomy (NCBI): domain Eukaryota; kingdom Metazoa; phylum Nematoda; class Chromadorea; order Rhabditida; family Cephalobidae; genus Acrobeloides; species Acrobeloides nanus. The sequence continues at coordinate 912 of OZJO01017053.1, read as the reverse complement.
AAATCATGGTTTTTTTAATTGCTTCCACATTTCAAAAATTCGCAAAAAAATCGAAAATAAATTTTTTTTTCAATATTTTTTTATTGTAAAAAAATCCAGTGATTAGGGCGATCGAATAAGCCATTGGGCGACGAAAACGGATTTAAACTCGATTTTTTGCGAGTTTTTGAAATGTGGGAGCAATAAAAAAAACAGCTGCACATTATGTACAGATTGTTCTTTAATTGCTCCCACATTTCAAAACGTCGCCAAAAATTGAGTTTAAATCCGTTTCCGTCGCCCGATGGCTCATTCGATAGCCCTAATCACCGATTTTTTAAGAAAACAAAATTTTTGAAAAAAAATTTACTTTCGATTTTTTAGCCCAAAAATAGGAAAATCATGGTTTTTTTAATTGCTCGCACATTTCAAAAATTCGCCAAAAATCGAGTTTAAATCCAATTCTGTCGCCCAATAGCTCAATCGATTGCCCTAATCACGGGATTTTTTTACAATAAAAAAATATTGAAAAAAATTTATTTTCGATTTTTTTTTTGCGAATTTTTGAAATGTGGGAGCAATTAAAAAAACCATGATTTTCACTATTTTTGGGATAAAAAATCGAAAATAAATTTTTTTGCAATATTTTTTTATCATAAAAAAATCACCTGATTAGGGCTATCGAATGAGTCATCGGGCGATGGAAAAGGATTTAAATTCGATTTTTGGCGCCATTTTGAAATGGGGGAGCAATCAAAAAAACAACCTGTACATTCCTAGGGATAATTTTATGCGAGAAATCGATTCCGCGCATTTCCGAAGAAATAGAAACGCTTCCTTGACTCTGATTCAGGGAATGGAGTGGGTGTATTGAAGCGAAAATCAAACATTTTCGGATTTTTATAAGAAAACCGTCGATTCTTAGGTTTTTCT
>OZJO01017048.1:0-10084 GCA_900406225.1 Acrobeloides nanus | reverse complement strand
TTACTTCCAAAGCAAAAAGTGGTTGCCCCAACGTGAACTTTCTTTTCCACTTTTCAACAAAAATTCGGTTCAAAAGTGGACTGGTCCTTTAAGGGGGGTCCAACTTACGGCTGGGTAGAAATTTTTAAAAATTTTTTTAACAAGTGACTCTTTAGGGGTAATTTTATGCGAGGAATCGATTGCGCGCATCGAAAAATTCTGAAAATTTTTTCTGGGGGTCAAAAAATGGAAAAAATTGCGTCAAAATTAGAGGTTATAAGTTTTTTAACCCCAACACCCCGGAAAATTTTTTCAAAATTTTTCGATGTGCGCAATCGATTCCTTGCATAAAATTACCCCTAAAGGGTCACTTGTTAAAAAATTTAAAAAATTTTCTACCCGGCCGTAAGTTGGATCCCCCTTTAACGGTGATAATTTGATGATCTTTGTAACATGTGCATTTCGATCTGATAAGTGAAAGTGAAAGATAGTTCAACTGACCAAAACGACTGATTAGACTGATTCAAACGAAACGACTGAAATAACCGAAATGACCGAAACAACAGAAACAACTAAAATGACCATCAAAATGTTTGAATTTTTAGATCCCACTGTTTCTATCAGTAACAATCATAGCCTTCTTAGTTTCTGTCTCTTCTCTCATCATAAACGTTACAACCATGAGTTTACTAATCTACCGACGAAAACATCGAACTTCTTACAGTAACGCCGAAAGGAAATCAGCCAGAATCGAACTAAACATGTTTATTCTTACTCTATTAATGTTCTTTAATGAATTTACTCTGGGTATTATGTTTGTAAGTTATTATTTTATGATCATAAAAAATTAATTTTTTTAGTTAATTTCATACTTCGCTTCTCCGACAAGTTCAATAAGAGTAGCAATCTTGGTGGTCCAACCGTTCATAGTAGACCTAACTTGTTTAACCCCACCCTGGATGTTGATTATAATGAGCCAGAAAGTGAGATCGAAGATTATTGGTCGTGTCTTTAATAAGATTAGTTCGACGGTTATAGTTTTTACGCATGCTCATTAAAATTTTTATTATAAAAAAATAAAGCATCTTTAACTATTATTACAAAAATGACATATGTTTATGATGATTTCTTTTGACAACTTGTCATTAAATCCTCTTTTGAGATGTTTGATTACTAAAGGTGATCTCCGGAGGTCGAGAACTTCCTTGTCCACTTGGCTATGCTGTATGCAATTTTTTGCCCGACCGCTGAAACAGACTATAGCGTAGTGGCTAAGGCAGTTGCCTTTCATGGCACTATAACTTTCACCACGACTCTTGCCACGATAAATTTCGCCACGTAACTTTCGCCACTTTCGTGTCAATAAACATATTAATTTAGACTAATTGAGTTGCCTGATTTGTAATAAATATGTATATTGACACGAACGTGGCGAAAGTTGTTGTGGCGAACATGAAACGTGGCGAAAGTTATAGTGCTCCTTTCATCTAAAAGTTGTTGGTTCGAATCTCACTAGCGTCTGAATTTTTTTTGCCTTTTTACAAAATTTTCTCTTTTTTTTCTTTATTTTGGTACAATTTTAAACAAATATAAAATATTGAATAAAATTTATGTTTTTTTAGTAGAAAAAGAACATCGAGGACCCCAACAAACTGTCGAAGAGCCCGAGGAATGATCAATCGAAATCCAACGACCAAAAGAAACTCAACGCGAAAGCTGGCCAAAAAGTGTGATGATATGGGCAGCAATAACAAGTAAATGAAAAACTCATTTGGTGTTTGTGGAACAAGGAGTCAAGATCGATCGAGAAGATGCCAATGAATGGAAAAAATATTTTTCGGAAATGTCGTCATTTCAAATGCCAAGACAACTACGTTCTCTATTCATGACTATCCTTTATTTCTGCACTATCCTTACTTCGATCAATGTGAAACACCTTTGGAAGAACTTTAAGCGAAAACTGAGTGAAGACTTTCTGCGGGAACGTAATGGTAACGAAAACCTGGCAAAACAAATGGCCAAGGTTGATTTGGAACGATAGCTTCAAGAAGTGGGCACAAACTTAACGAACTTTGAAATTAAGTTGGTTTTTTAAAATTTTATCATACCAAAGTTTTAGCTTCCCCAAAGATGTACAGGGTGACCCATAAAAAAGTGACTTTTTGCGATTTTTTGGGATCCAGTTTATAAGGTTTTTCTTCATAACAAAAATTTTTTCGCAAAAAGTGATGTTCTACAAAGTTGTCCGTCGTGATCTCAGAAACAACTTTGTAGTACATCACTTTTTGTGAAAAAATTTCTGTTATGAAGAAAATCCTTATGAACCGGGACCCAAAAAATCACAAAAGCCACTTTTTATTGGGCCACTCTGTATAAATTTCCACGAGTGATGAATTATGGAACGCTGACGATGAAATGGAAATCGGAAATACGATGCACCAACAAATGACTGAAGAACAAGAGAAAATAGTGGTAAGGTCTTAAAGAATGCTGGAAGATCACCTCATCCCTTGGGCAAGAGAACATTTTGATGATGCAGATTGGTGTTTCCAACAAGATTCGGCGCCTGGGCATAAGGCGAATGAAACGCAAGAATGGTTGTCTGAAGAGTGCCCTGTTTTCATTTGAAGAGATGAATGGCCTTCGAATTCGCAAGATTTGAACCCAATAGATTATACTGTGTGGAGTATTCTTGAAGAAAAGCTTGCGCTAAACTACTCTATAACGTTGACTGTTTGAAATGCGCATTGACCAAATCCTGGAATGAAGTTACTATTGAAACGCTTGAAAAAAATGTCGATAATCAAAGCGACTGAAAAAAAATCTCGAAGTGTGAGATCTGTCGAACTTGTCCACTTTCATATAATGAACAAGAGCAAGAAAACGAAGACTTTGACTTGAGCTACATACCACCAGAGGCAGATTGGACAAGATATGTACCACAACCAAAAGAAAGAAATGAGAACGATTGCTTCTTGAGTCAAATATCATTAAAAGGAAATGTCTCTCAAAAGCCTGGTGTAGAAGCCAAAGGAGACCAATTTGAATAATTTTTATTTTGTTTATTGTTTTTGTTATGGTTTCAATAAAAAAATTCAAAATGGCATATAAACACAAAATTTTACAGGTGCTCCCTTTATTTTGAGACACTCTGTATAAATTAAATAAATGCAAATTCATGTCAATTTTTCCAAATTTTCATCATCTTTAGGATAATTTAAATCTGAATTTTTATTGACTAGTTCTAAGAGATCATCCATAACTTCCAAAAAATGCAAAGGTGCTTCGGCAAAAATTTGATGACCCGCATTTTCGATAATCTAAAAATTCAACAAAAAAATTTTTTTATAAATATTCATACTTTGATATTTACATACGACTGACTTCTTTGACATTTGATAGAATACCCAGGTGTTTTATCAACCCAGCTTTGTTTTCCATACATGAACGTTACCGGAATTTTCGGGTCTAGATTGAACCTAAAACTTTTTTTAATCTGAATTTTACTATTTATCGTCTACCGATGGATCATAGGCCTCTTGACTTGACCTAACAACAAATTCATATTTTTAAAAGCAACTTCTCCTGACGGCTTCTGAGCATTGTTTAAATAGTTATAGTCATAAATAGCATCGGTTTTGTACCAGCCTTCCATTTCAGGACGGAATTTTTTCATTATTTTGGGGGCTAGAAAATCAACGTAAAATCGGGTTTTTGAGCTTTGGACAAGGTTTTGAATTTTTTGGTGCCCTCGGATTGACACGAAATGACTTTAAACAACTTTCCCATGCGTTAATCTCACTTTATAAATTGGAGCCCGCTCGAACTGATTAACACTAAGGTCGAATTTTCGAGATATCGTCTCTTAAAAACATTTTTAATTTTAAAAAAATTACATCTTGTTCCCAAGAGTCTTGCTGTTGCTAACGGGTTAAATTGTGAAATTATCGGATGTAAAATATGAGCCCACCAAGGAACTCTTCTTCTCTAAAAATTTTTTTAATTTTTAAAAAAGAATTTTCTACATTGCTATCGTCTTCAGTTGATCGTCTTCTCATACTTCCTTCATGGAAACCCCATGGATCGACTAAAACCAAATGTCTAACTCTTTCTGGGTGTTCTATGGCATAAGAAGCTCCCAATAATCCGCCTAAAAATTTAATTAAATTTTTTTAAATATATGAGGTTGTAATATAAGTATTGTCGACCCAAAAAATACTAATTTCAGCATTTTTCGCTCGTTCTCAATGAAATTTTTTTCATTATTGGGTAAGAATGTGTGCTGAATACGATCCCATCGGTCTTTTTGAGCGAAACTTATGTTTTCGTGTCAATATACAGACTTTTTCAAAAAATTAGATCTCAAAAATGCACCAAAAATTAAATTTTTTCCCCTCAAAAATCGAATTTTGCTCAAGGGATGATTGTATCAACGTCCATTTTCATCGAAAACGAACGAAAAATGTTGAATTAGATGTATTTTTGGGCCGATAATAATTATGTTAAAACCTAATAAAAATGTTGATTCTTACCAAATGAATGTCCCACAAAAATCATTTGCTCGATTTTCATAGCACTCCTCCATTCTTCGATTGATTGAACGAACTCTTTTTCAGCTTGCACCGGATCGGTGCTAAATTTTGGACGGGTAGAAGACCCAAATCCTTAAAACAAAGTGTTCAAAAATTGTTGGAAAAATCGAAAAAAATCAATACCGAGTAGGTCGAAAGCGTGAACTATATGTTTTGTAGAAACCAGACCATCCAAAACAGTGGACCATAAGGCGACGCCTCCTCCAAAACCATGTAGTAAAACGATGGGGCATCTATTCTCATCAGTTTCTTCGGATTTGAGAGTTAAAGAATAGATTTTGCTGTTCCATAATGGGATCTGAAAAATAGGTTTTATTAGAGGAGTAAATTCTCCAAGTCTGAATCTAGTCTGCTATATAGTTGCTCCACATAATGTGGTCTTTGAGGAATCTTTTGGAAATAAAATTTTTCGGTTTTAGTTCAGGAGACATCTAAACCAGAATAGCTCCCAACAGGATCGTATCCAGGATTTTTAAAATCTGCAGTTTGAAAATTTTAAAAATGAATCATACGTATTCGGATAGCCCACATATGATTTTGAATCATGGAAGAAACCTTTCTTCGAGAAAAACCATTCCAAGAGTTCATACACATCGTCTTCATCTTCGAACATTTTTCCAGACAAGTCGTGCTCCATAGATCAGAATAACGCATAGTCACATGGGAACTTATCCGGGCTGTGGAACAATGGCCCAATTCAAATCAAAGAGCCGATCCTGGGTCAATGCAGCTGCATGAGGTCGAGCATGTCATGAAGGAAGTAAAGTTGATGTTGAGACAACCGAGCTTTGAATGGAGGTTGATTCAATCTTTCAACTCGATCCTTTTTTGGATTTTTAGTCGAAAAAAAGTTTTTAGCCTCACCCCTTGGCTGTAGGGCCAAAAAGCTCAAAAATCGACAAAGTCGATTTTCCGAAAAATCGAATTTTTTTCACATGCTAACTTTTAAAGATTCCTCAGAAAAAAAGTGGGATTAATTGACGATTTTTGATGAAAACGCCCGGAACATATAGATCTTTGGCCTCAAAGTTTTGCCTGAGCTCAAAAATTTCAATTTTTTGAGTTCAGGTAAAACTTTGAGGTTAAAAATCTAAGTGTTCTGGGCGTTTTCATCAAAAATCGTCAACTAGCCCCCCTATCCAAATTTACTGAGGAAACTTTTGTGTGCAAATTAGCGTGCGAAAAAATTCGATTTTTCGGAAAATCGATTTTAAGCTTTTTGACTCTACAGCCAAGGGGTGAGGTCAAAAAAATTTTTCGCCTAAAAATCGTCTTCAAACTCATATATGGGCTATCCAAATACGTATATTTTATTTTAAAAATCTTCAAACTGCAGATTTTGAAAATCCTGGATATGGCCCTGGCTCCCAAAATTTTTCTTACATTAACATAATACGTTTTATACGAAGTTTTGACACATGACAGTAGAACTTTTTCAGCATCTTTTAATTGAGAAAGAATCTCACTTCTGCTTTTGATGGGTTCCTCACTAAAAATAAAGTTTTAACTTATAAAATAAAATTTCTGTTAAAAACTCTATTATAAAAAAAATATTTACATGGTTAAATCATCGCATATTTCAATTGATCGATCAAATCCAATAGATTTTTCTTGATTTTGGTCAATAACTGCCACTTCCTTACACATATTTTTAAATCAAATAACGAGAAATATCAAAAAATATACAAACAAATGAAGTTATTGGTTTAAAAGAAATCATAAAGGAGAAAAAGAATAAGTGTGAACGTATAAATGCATATGAGATAACCCAGTGACTAGTTTTGTGCCTAGTTTGTGTCTAATTTCGTCTTAAAAGAGACACAACTTGGGAACAGAATGACAAAGTTCTCTATAATCTCTCGTTGAAAAGCTGTTTCTTGTGTTTCGTGTTTTGAAAGGCAAGAGGTCTATAAAGAAATAAAGTCTGAAATTTAATGACTAACTAAATAAGTTTATTCGGACACATGTTAAACCCAAATTACGTCAAAACTATGATAAAACAAAGAAAAATAGTTAAGTCATTTAAATAAGTGTTGGCCCCAGGGCCGTATCCAGGATTTGGTTTTGGGGGGGGGGGGGGGGGGGGGTTGGCGGTCTCGGAGGAGGAGGCTTGAACGTTAAAAAATGCATTTTTCTTAAGAAATTTTTTAAAAAATGGCCATTTTTTCAAAAATTTGGCCGTTTCGGAGGGGGGCTTGAGCCTGCTTAGCCCCCCTGGATACGGCCTTGGTTAGCCCTATATATCACAGTTGTTGCTATTAGGTGTCTGCTTTCACACTTCTTATCAACGATTGGGTAACGAAATTAGCATAAGTAGTCAAGCTTCGCACAGCTTGCTTGAACAGCCCTGGAACCACTAGTTATGGGTTAGCGCGTTTCATATCTTCCGTGCAGTGTTCAAAGAGCTTGATTTGACTGATTTCTAGGCAAGTGCATGGTCGGTTCTGTTGCTTTTTAGAGAGTTGATCGATCTTTTTAGGACAATCGTGTTTTCAGGTAGTGATTTACAGCCCATAACATAGCTGTGCATTGTGATGGTTCTTCGTTCCATGGGTAGTTGGCAAATAGGTTTCCAGCCTAAAGAGTTTGATTCGCCGTTGTCGGACAGTTGGTTATTTTTAAATTTTTCCATATAAAATATAATCCATAACTTTTATTATAAAAAATTATAATGAAAAAATTTAAAGGAGCAATGTGTCGGCCATCGATTCAAAAATTGTTGCTATTGAGCTCGATCATATCACTAGATAATTTGTCTCTTACGTGCTTCAACATGCTTCCATACCGGTCGCGATTTGTGAATATCTTTTTCGGCATTTAGATCGAATAAGTCGGCTTCAATAGATTCCTGGTCGGCCAAGTGTCCGGATCGATCAAGTATCCGGGTTGGTCAAGTGTCCGAGTCGGAAGATGAAAAGGGTGGATGTAGAAAAAAATGAAGAGCAGGGATGAATGCAGACCTTTTTAAAATTTTCATTGAATCAAATTTCAAAAAAATTTTCGCAGCATTCAATTCAAACAACAAAGTATAGAAAATAAATACATCTGCATGTTATAATGACTCATGTAGAGAGAATTTCTTTAACTCTCTCGTCGTTCTCTTTAACGTATGCAAGAGAGCTTTATTTACAAACAACGTTATATTTAAGTGAGCGTTAACTTGTTCTTCCATACAAGGTCCGGAGTAAGCGGGTTATCTGGCGAGCCCCCGTTTATACCAACTTGACCTGTATTTTTTTATTTGATAAAAGTGATACTTCTAACAAGGAATGCTCAACATAGGATAAATACAGGGTGTCAGAAAATTACGGGGCCACTTGATTTTTCACTTTTTTTAACATTATTTTGCATGTTAAATTATTGTTTTTATAGATAAAAATGGTATTTAAAACTTCTATTTCCGACCTGCTATTATTCGAATGCACGAAAAAGGGAAGAGCATGAATAAAATTGTGGAAGATCTTGGTATAAGTCGGCATGCAGTACAAGATGCGGTTAAGCGATTTGAAGAAATCTTGTACTGCATGCCGACTTATACCAAGATCTTCCGCAATTTTATTCATGCTCTTCCCTTTTTCGTGCATTCGAATAATAGCAGGTCGGAAATCAGAAGTTTTAAATACCATTTTTATCTATAAAAACAATAATCTAACATGCAAAATAATGTTAAAAAAAGTGAAAAATCAAGTGGCCCCGTAATTTTCTGACACCCTGTACGACATGGTCGCAGGGGATCCTCCCCCATAGATGACGGCTTTTTTGGTCAAATACGAAGTAGGTATTAAAAATTTTCGGCAAAAAGGCGAAGTGGAGGGGGGAGGGTACAGTACTCCCCTTGTTCAGCTATGCCCAAATCCCTAACTAAGCCCCCCGAGAGGTGGGCTTAGTTAGGGGTTTGATTGTAATCTGAAAATTACGCTTCTTGTGAAAAGCAAGTTCAATTTGGGACTTTTTTGTTGAACAGTGGGACTTTTAGGACAATTTTAGTGGGTTAAGGTAAAAACCAGTGCCTCAGGCGAAAATTTTTTTGAAAAATGCTTGTTTTTAAGCTGAACAATGCTCAGAAAATGAAATTTTTTGGTAAAAATTAGCATATTTTTGACTACGGTTTTTTTAGCCAAACACATTCATTTTGGAATCCATAGCAAAGCCTGTTTTTTCGCACACTGTTTAAGGTATTATAAAGTTCTGAAAATGAATAACGAAAAATATCATGCACATTAAAAATAACGAGTAGAAACAGACAGTTCGGTTTTTATCCTTATATAGTAATTAGGCATGATTAGTGTGATCATGCACTATAGAATTTTCATATGATCCTTTTTACATGCGATCTTTTATTTTATTTCTGAATATATTCGCGTGCAACGTAAAATTTTTGGAATTTTTTGACTTTACTGTAAAAGTTAGATTTTCGAGGCTTTTTCTTAGAGTATGCTTTGTGATTGAAAATTTTTGTTCTTCGTGGTGTATTGGTAGATGGCGAACTTGGTACATAGTGTGAAGGTGGATGTTTCGAATCCAGCAAGGGGCAACATTTTTGCACTTTTTAAATTTTGAATTTCTAAAAAAATTAAAAATATAAAAAACCTATTCCTGTGTCTGTCCATCCGTCCACCCGACAGACCGATCGATCGACCAACTGACTGATCGATCAACCGACGGTTGTCCACCGTATATTTGACCATAATTTCGGAGTCTAGCACAAAAAACGGCAGATTCGTGTTCAGCGCCTAGAAAACCCCTAGGAATGTTGAAAATTTAGTTAAAAATCGACTTCTACAGGGTGTATCAAAATAACGTTGTAAAAACAAAAACACTAATTTTACGCATTTTTTTCTTTACATTTTTTTAATTTTACTTCGTTGCGACTCTATAACTGATTTTTTAAGTTAAAAATGGTAAACTTATTGAAGGAATTACGCCCAGCCATTCTACGCATGCATTCTTTTGGCCATAAACAGCAAGAAATTGCCGATGCATTGCATATTTCACAACAATTAGTAAGCAAAGCGATCATCCGTGGAACCGTCGAAGATCGCCCAGGAAGAGGAAGAAAGCGCACGACAAGAACGCGAGAAAACATCCTTAAAATCAAGAGGAAGATTCAGCGAAACTCGAGTAGTCGAAAGAACTCCGCAAGAAAAATGGCACATGCACATCGGATATCACCCATGTCTGTTCATCGAATTTTGGTCGAAGAATTGAAGCTCCGTATAGTCCGGATCTGAACCCGTTGGACTACGCAATATGGGGCTATTTAGAAGCAAAAGCATGCGAAAAACCCCACAGGTCAATCAATTCTTTGAAGAAAGCTATCAAAAAGGCATGGGACGAGATGCCTGATGAGATGGTTGCTAGAGTAGTTGACAGCTGGCCTGGTCGTCTACAAGCTTGTATTGACGCAGAAGGAGGATATATTGAATCGCGTTTTGTTTTTTTAAATTTATGTTAATGTTGTTTTGTTACAATAAAGTTTATATTGAGATTTTTGTTTTTACAACGTTATTTTG
>OZJO01017042.1:0-34021 GCA_900406225.1 Acrobeloides nanus | reverse complement strand
TACATACCTTATAATAACACATAAAGAACCACACCTTGAAAAAATCGCACATCTCCAGAGAGATTCGTCCCGCAATTTTTTTTAACGCTATAACACTCCTCTATATTAGGTCTTTCAAATAACACCATTTTGGAAAAAATCCAAGCGAGGGCCACGAATTACAGTTTAGCCAAAATTACATACAAGATTTTCATATAACAAAACAAACGTTATCTAATCTGTATTTTGACGATATCTCGGCCTAGGAGTGGAATTTTTCGATGCGGAAAAAAGCATTTTTCTGCTCGTGAAGAGATCTAAAACTTTTTCTTTGACGGCAAAGAAAAATTCCTACTGGAACTTGGTCAAAAATAACCATCTTTAACCCAATACAGTACTCTCAGAGACCCCCAAAGCTCAAAAAATGCGATTTTGGATAGTATTAACGCAAGAATCATGGATTGATGTCAAAGAAAAACATTAAGTACAAATCACGAGGATAATGTTTAAAAAAAATTTTATCTCGTGATCATGAATTTTCACAGAGATATAGCCATTACAAGTTTGAGAAATTGGAAAACTCAAAATCTGAGAGCTTACAACTTTGAAATAGCCCAGGATGGGTCGAAAAAGGACTTTTTCGACTATTTCTTTTTACAGAACTACTTATTTTCATATGAATGTTTATTTCATACAAAAATTTGACGTTGATCTGGACGTGTTAATACAATATAATGCAAGCCATTTTCCTTCCAAGTCCAATTAAAAATCTGAAGTGTGTTTATTTTTGCAACTTCAAATAAGAAATTTTATAAGAACTTTTTTTATTTTATACAAACAAAAGATTTAGCAGGGCCAATGCATTTTTTCTTCAAAAATTTAGTTGCATTGACAAAATTTAAGCTTATTAGTCGAGAACTTATGTTAAAATGTGGCTAATTTTTGTGTACATTTTTAAGTATAGTGTGCATAAAAATGGCAATTTTGCTAAATTTGGACGATTTTTTCAAAATTTAAATTTTCATCAAAATAATCCTATATAGAGTTGTTTTTCTAATCGATTGCGCGCATGGATGAACCTTGAAAACACTTCCCTGATTCAGGGAAGAAATGTGTGTATTGAAAAGAAAATTGGCTAATACAGGAGCACAAAAGTGTCTTCAAGGTCCGCCAATGTGCGTTCAATTTATTTCTCGCATAGAAAACCCCAATATAGTATTATTTTTGTGAAAATGAAACAACTTGAAAAATCGCTCAAAAATAGCAAAATTGGGAGCAAGTTCCCCTGGTTCCCGCCACTTAACGTTGACTAAACTCAGCAAAAAAAATTTTATTTTCTTCCGGGGATTACCCATTTAGGGGTAATTTTATGCGAAAAATCGATTGCGCGCACTCCCGCAACCTGAAAACCATAGAAAATGATGAAAATTTACCAAAAACGACCACGCAGGGATGCATGGGGGATATTTATTCATTTCTCGAGAAAATCGAATTGCATCCCCATGCATCCCTGCGTGGTCGTTTTTGGCGAATTTTCATCATTTTTCTGCGGTTTTCAGGTTGCGGGAGTGCGCGCAATCGATTTTCCGCATAAAATTACCCTTAAATGGATAATCTTCGGAAGAAAATGAAAATTTTTTTGCCGAGTTTAGTCAACGTTAAATGGCGGCAACCAGGGGAACTTGCTCCCAATTTTGCCTCGCTTTTTTGGCATTCTGTATGATATATATTTTAGTAGTTGTAAGAAACTTCAAAAATCATCATGTTCTTATTTGATATTATACATTGTAAGTTTTTTCTCAAAATTTAAAAAAATGTGATTTTTCTTGAAAATAATAAAAATTTTCAAGTAATTGTAAGGGGGTTTGTTTTTACAACTTCTCATGATCCGCTAGAATAAAAATTTCGACCTTGGTGGGATCGAAACTGCGCCAATAACATGAATGGCCAGTTTTCTAGCTATCAGGTCATGTGCGCCCAGTCTTTGGAACCTCGCCATAAAGCAGAGTTTAGACCCCTCAAACCTTTGGGGTGCGTTCAAGCATGTTGAAAAGTTTTGACAACTTTTCAACAACTTTCAACAATTTTTCAAGAACTTTTTCGTCATGCTTGAACGCACCCCAAGAGTGAAAGTTTTCAAAACGTCGAAAAAAGTTGTTGAAAAGTTTTGACAACCTCTCAACAATTTTCGACAACTTTTTCAACATGCTTGAACGCACTCTTGTGGAAGTAATATTTAGTGCATAAAAGCATAAATAATTTATTAAAACTAATTGATCCCTCATTTATAACTTACTAATAAAAAATCCACGGTTTTTGACTTATAAAAAATTACTTCCTTCTCTATAAGAATATATAATACTTTTACATAAAACTTACTCTAGATTATCTCACGGCAAAGATATTTTCTGATTTTTCCCTGCACTTTTTTATTCGTGTTTGATAGTTTTTACTAGGTCCATGCAGTGGTCTGATTTTTCTAGTACTGAGAGAATAAATAAAAAAATTTTTTGGCGAAATTTTGGTCGAAAAATCGCAAAATCCACACGTCCATGAAAATTTTTGCATATCTCTATCTTGGCCTTTAATCATTTTGCAATCATTTTTGGGTCAGTAAATATTTTCTGGAGCTATTAGTAATAGTGATTATAAATTTTTTAAAATAAAACCTAATCGTACTATACAACCACAGTAAGTACCGTAAATACTGTAATATACGCCCCGGGGCGTTAACCTTTCAACCCTCTAATTTTTTTAAAAATCAATAAATTTCCGCAAAAAATTCAAAAATTTTCTAATCAATCAACATCAGAAAATGCTATTCGCTTAAGTTTTAGATTTGTTGCACATTTTTAACGACTTCGGACATATTTGGGGGTGGCTGATTTTTCAATTCCCTGGAGAAAGGAGGCGTATATTACAGTATTTACTGACCCAACTATGATTGCAAAGTGTCTTAGAGGCCAAGATTGAGATATGAAAAAATTTTCATGGAATTTGGACAACTTTAAATTCGAAGCGGGATTCGAACCCGAACCCATAAACTACAAACCTGTCACTTTAGCCACTCAACCATAGGCTCGGATAGAAAATCTCATGTTATTCGTTCTACTCGTCTCGACGAGCTGGGTTAAATGGCATAACTCGTTTTTAAAAATTCGAATTTTCTTCAATTGTAGCACAAAAAAACCGCCGTACTCTCTCCATAAAACCATATGTGATTTTTGATCACTATTTTTGATTTTTCCATTTAAAAATTTTAAAGAACTTATCCCCGTTTTTGCCCAAGTCTCATCCAGACAATGTTTACTCTAGCGGTATTCTTTTTTCTATCAAAATGACTTAGGAACTTATCGTAATCTAAAAGAAAAATTGTGTTGACCTATTTGATTTTGCCATTTCATATAAAAGATCCAGTTTTACAAGAGAAATCAGATCTCAATCTTTTTATCCATAAAATTGAGGAATTGTTATATTATCAACTTTCTCGGATTACATACTTGTGTGTTTGTTTAATCAAAAAATTTTTTTCGTAAAGTTTTTCGTTTACATAATTGCCCTAATTTTGATTCTCGGCACGAAAAAGAAGACAAAAATTGTTAAGTGAAAATAACGGCATGTTGCTACTAGCCGTTTTATAGACCATTTGTATAACATTTGCATAAATTTAGAGCGTATTATTTGGTCCAAAAAAATTAAAATTTTCCATTTTGGTTTTTTGTCTTGCATTTCAAAAGTTTAAAATGAAACAACTGTGGCTTCAAACAAATTGATTTTTGCCTTTTATGCCGGATATATAGGGTGTCCAAAAATGGCAATTTTGCGGGGGCAGACACTCTCAACCCATGGACCACTCAACCCGGACAACTCAACGCAGAACAACTCAACCCAGGACAATTCAACCCCATATGACTCAAACAAAAAATCTATAGGACTTTTCTTAGCCTTAGGCTTTAGCCTTAGACTTAGGTTTGGACCTTAGGCTTAAGCCTTAGGCTTAGGCCTTAGGCTTAGACCTTAGGCTTAGGCTTAGGCTTAGGCCTAGGCCTTAGCCTTAGGCTTAAGCCTTAGACTCAGGCTTAGACCTTAGGCCTTAAGATTTGGCCTTAGGCTTAGGCCTAGACCATAAAGTTTTCACCAAAAATGGGTTGAGTCCGTGGGTTTTGTTGTGCGGGTTGAGTTGTCCGTGGGTTGAGTTGTCCGGGTTGAGTGGCCCTGGAGCCCAATTTTGCGATTGTTTACCCGATGTTTCAAATTTTCAAGTTTTTTAATTTTCACCAAACTAACCCTATTAACACAGGAACACTCCTTCAAATTTCCGGTATATTCTGTATTTTAAGCTACTCTGAACAACATTCAAAAAAATTTTTTGAAAAAAAGTTGTTAAAAAAATTCATGTTAAATTATAAGCAAAATTACAAATCACAATTTTGATCGTGAACTTAGCCCAGTGGTAGTGCTCCAAAATTCGAGTCTAAGGGTTTCAAGTTCGAATCCCTCCTGAGTCGATTTGATTTTGCCTGCGAAAAAAGTTGATATATTCCATGGTTAGACAACTTTTTTTTCAACAAAATTTTTTTGAATGTTGCTCAGAATAGCTTAAATAGCAGAGTATACCGGAAATTTAAAGGAGTTAAAAAAAATGCGATTATTTCAAATTTTTTAAATTTCACTATGCGAGAAATCGATTGCCGAACCTTGAAAACGTTCCCGAACCTTGAAAACGTTCCCAAACATTAAAAACGCTTCACATACCAGGCATTAGCCTATTTTTGCTTCAATACAGAAATCTCTTCCCTGAATCAGGGTCAGAGAAACGTTTTCAAGGCCCGGCAATGTGCGCAATCAATTTCTCGCCTAGAAAAGCCTTAGGATTATTTTGGTGAAAATTAAAAAACTTTAAAAAATCCATTGCCATCTTTTGGGCAACTCTGTAATTTAGCTATTTTTCTCCACTTTCACACACTTCTAGGGTATCTAATTTCGTAAGAGTTGTTGCAAAAATTCCCAGACTTTTGATTTTTGTTCAAATTTCCTTGAAAAAACTACCCTTATTTTTGAAATCTCTGATGATGCAATTTTTGAATTTTCTAACGATGTGTTAAAACAATTGCGTGGTCGGTCAAATAAAAATTTTTATTCTGCTTATTTTACTCTTTTCCTAATGATTAAAAATGGGAATTCTTCTGTTAATTGGGCTCAAATGTTGTGTTCTTATGCTCAAAAAGTTCATTTTTAAATTTGTGTATATTTTTAGTTTGATCTTGATTTTCAGGGTTTTCGTGGCAATAACATTAAATTTGAAATTTTTTGATAAAAAATCTTACCATTGTATTTATCTTGGTCGAAAGCCTCTAAGCGACACCCATCACCATAGGTTTTTGTTCAAAATTGATAATTTTCAAATTTTCGTATCAATACTTAATTTTCCTGAAAATCAGGGTTAAATATAAAAATTTCAAAAATATAGATGTCGTTAGAGCTTTTCGATTTTTCAATTTTTGCCCACGTTCAATGGAGTATAAGAGCCAAAGTAACTTCAACTTGTTATATGTTTTGTGAACTTTGAAAGCAAGATATTTTAATCAAATTTTTTGTCAAGTCTACATTTTTCAAAAATTTCGGGTTCCTTTCAAAATTCTCCCATGAAGCCCACTCGAATAATCAAAAAGCTTACGCAAGCAAAAATAAGTAAACGATTTTTTTATAGCCGAAATTTGATCCCGTAAAATTTTTTGCGCCAAAAAAACTTCGTTTGGACTTCGATTATTTCCTATCTCTAGCTCATTCTGAGGCTTCTTCCTCACTTTTGTTCTGCGGTTTATAAATATTTCAGACTTGATAAAAAATGTTCCCAGCTCTTTTTGTTTCAATTGTTTTCTGTACATGAGCATTTTATGTGCGTGTGTCAACAGCTGTCGTTTGCGCATCTTCGGAGAGAAAAGCCGGCTCAAAAACGAAAAAGTGACACGAGATAGTTCAAATTGTTGAATGTAAAACAAACGGTTTTCCGCCCTGTCTTCGATTTTTCGAGTGCCTGACACGGTTTTTGGTTTAAGCTATTTTTTGAAGTGATTAAGTATCTATTTGCGAAAAGTTTTGTGTGTACCACGTTCGAGAATTTTTTTCTGCAAATTTTGAAAAAAATGAACTCGATTTTTTCGGTTATGGATAGTTTCAATTTTACTAATATTTTGTTGGAGACCCCTAAAAGGATCATTGTGGCTTATATTCATCATAAACATTGTAAGTTTTTTTATTTTTTGAAAATGGGGGTAGAAAGGATGAGGTGTCAAAATAAAAGTTCAATTTTGGTCCCTTTGTTAAAAATTTATTTTTTGACCCTCTTACCCTCAAAAATTGAATTTGACCCCTTCCCCTCAAGAATTCAGATTTGTCTCCCTCTTACCATCAAAAATTCAATTTTGAACCCATAGTAAAAATTCCAAGTGCTTTGCTTCTCCGACCGAGTTCATGATCAGTTTGGGGTTCAACTGGATCCTGTTCTCGAATCACCTCGACTTTTATGCTACCCTTCTTCTCTATTCGGAATTTCGATTCTTTTCACTTTTTTCTCGTCCCACATATCCCCGAATCCAAAACATTTTTCATTAACCTCTATCTTCTCAAAACATCCGAACTTTTTCCATGTCGGTCTTTTCCATGCTGATAGGACATTCCAGGCTTTTTCTCGCACTATACAACATGAATCCGCTCAAACGACTAAGTGGCATGACATCAAGTTCATCGAGCACTCGACGTCATGCACAAATTATTTTAATCGAATTTTTGAGAGGGAGAGGCAAAATTGAATTTTTCTTTAAAAATTTTACTCCCCAATATTATCACCATGATGTTCAGCACCCTTAAAAACCTTTAAACAATATCCATATTGCCATAGAAAATTTTAAATATGAATTTTCTTTATAGTGCTTTATCCACTCGATATTATTTTTTGCAAAATTTTCACTTCGAAGGGTTGAAAAATTGATTTTTTTTTCGTCAAAGCTAAAAAAAACCACTCTTCATAAAATTTTTCGAATTTTCAAAAAGTGCTCCAAATCTGCTGATTTTTTGTACTCGGAGGGGGGGGGGGTTCGACATGGAGAACTCGAAGGAAATTTTTAATTTTGGGCACTGGAATTCATCCCTACGATGGCTTCTATTTTTGAGGATCCGGGAGGTACCCGCTGGAAAAAATCGCTCTAACTTCTCCAAATGAGCGCGGATTCATCTTTTTATTGTATACAACGGGGAAGCGATAATTTGTATAATTTTTTATGCTGGACAAAATTGTATTAAAAAAAATTTCATTTTAGATAAAATTTAAGATCAAAATGAGTGTCTAAATTTGTGTAAATTTGAAAAATTTGTTAAAAATTGTATAAAAAACTTTAAAAAGTTCTCTTCCTTCAAACTTTACTCTTTGACTACTTAGCCTGCAAAATTTTGTTTGCTCTCAAATTTTGTGATTCTCCAAAAAGATTAGACTTCAACAATACGTCAAAAGATGCGTAATTAGACAATCTGAGTAAATAATCCTCAGATTAGTTAGTCTTAAAAACACAAACTGTCATTTTTCTCTTTTTTTAACCAATTTGAGACTATCAAAATCGATTTTTTTCAAATAGAAAAGGACATGATTCCATCATTTCAATGGCATAACATTTATTAAAAAAATTTTAAACCAGGTTTTTTGGCACACACAGCTGCATCAATATTTTTCATTTTGTTCAAGAAAATTTCGGAAAACAGAAATGATAAAATTTTAGAAAATTCTGACGCATAGGACTTGACACCCACTTTTTATTTATCTATTTTTCACGAATTTACACATTCCTCATAGAATTAGCACACCTTCATTGTTCAATTTTTGGGGCACATAAAGGAGTACAATTTAATTTAGCTTTTGAGAATTTTATATGGTTTTTTCCTCATTTTTATATAACCAGTGAGATTATTATAAGAGATATTATAATTTGGGGGGGGGGTACGAATCCGGGCATCCTCCCCCATGCCACTGATTTAGAGGCGCAAAGAAGGAGGCAGAGGGAAAGGGCGGTTTTTTTACTAAAATGAGAGGAAATTCGAAATTTTAAAAACGAATCATGCCATTCGACTTCTTCAAAAAAGTTCATTGTTTTTCATAATTTTCAATAAAAAATGATATTTTTTCATCAAAAATTGGGACTATAACTTTCGCCACTTTCGTGTCAATAAACATTTAATTTCAAAACTCCATGTTATGGTTTTCGTTCTACTCGGCGAGCTTAGTCGAATCGCATGAATCGTTTTAAAAATTTGAATTTCTTCCAATTTTAGCACAAAAACGTCGTGGTGCTGCCCGAAAATCCTATTTAAAAAATCACCAATCATAAGGCCCATTGTATTTTTGGGAAAGTGTCCCCCCCCCCCTCTAGTCGACCCTTCTTCCTACTGCGGGGTACCACCCCCTTATCTATGCCATTAAACTTGATCATATCGTTCTTTTTTTACTCTGTTACAGAAAGACTTTTAAAATGCTATTTATTTTTACTTTTCAATATGTTTACACCTTATTTTCTTAGCATAATATGTTTCTATAGTTTCAATACATATTTGAAAAAGGTGGCTATTTTATGTTATGTAAGGCTTTCAGCGAGCTCATACAAGTCTCTTTAATACATTCACAAAAATGTTCGGGATGTTAGAGGCTTCCTCTTCGAGTATGCTGATTGATATTTGGGTGTAGATGTTCTCAATAGAGGTCACAAAATGAACATATGTTAACATCGGTTGCATTTTTAAAGGGGGTTATTTTTTACGACTTAATCCCTGAAAAAATTGTTTCCTTCTTTTTTTATAAAAACATCACTTATAGGAGTCATTTTGCATGGGGAATCGATTGCGCGCATTCCTGAGTCGTGAAAATGCATTCCAGAGCCTGATTCAGGGAAGAGGTTGGGGGATTGAAGCGAAAATCAAAAAAATTCGGTTTTTACCGAGAAAACGCCGTTTCTAGGGTAATTTTAGGCGGGGAATCGATTGTACGTATTCCCGAATCCTGAAAATGCATTCCTGGCCTTGGTTCAGGGAAAGGGTTGGGGGTATTGAAGCGAAAATAATAAAAAATCGGTTCAATACCCCCTATTGAAGCGAAAATTAAAAAAATTCGGTTCAATACCTTCCCTGAATCAGGATCAGACATGCATTTTCAGGGTTCGAGAATACGTGCAATCGATTCCCCATCTAAAATTACCCTAGAAACGACGTTTTCTCGGTAAAAAACCGCTAATCACGATTTGGGGGGGGGTGTACCACTCCTTCCCTATATACGCCACTTCAGTTTTTGTGGACAAATCGATTTATTATGACACTGACCCCCTCGATTTCCTTGCTGAACCAACTTTCCTATTACATGTAATATTCATATAAACCCTAAGATTATACTTCCTCTTGCTGCAAGTTCATCTTTTAGTGACGCAAATCATTTGTTTGAAACGTGAGAAAACTGTCTTACAAAAGAGCCTATTCTTGCACTTTTACTTTCATTATATCGCCATTTTTAAATCTCTGCGCATATGCAAACATTGAAACAAATCTTCTTACACATACCCCATTTATTTATGTAGATTTTTCTGATTTGGTCTTGTTCAAAAGCCAAGACACATTGTTGGATCTTCTTAACTAAAAAAAGAACGCCATTTTTGCCATTTAAAAATTAAAGAAAAACATCTGGAGATCTGCAGACATGCTTTTAAGCAGATTGCTTACAAATCCAATTTTTAGGGGGATGAAAATACTTTGTTGGTTTTGTTTATAACAAATGGGCTGTAGTCGGAAATTTTTGGATATATAATGTCAAATTTTGTTTCAAGCAATATTTTTGGTTTCAAAGATGAGTTTTTTAATGCTTAATAATGCTTAATGTTATTGAAAAGAAAATCTAAAAATCAGGGTTAGGTTTTTTCAAAAAAATTTTTTACCCCCTATTTTGGGATCGAAAAATTTCAAAATTCATATACGACAATAGTAACATATGAATAGGAAAACACGTGCTCTCGTCCTGTTATTGATCTCGAATTCATTATCTATAATTTTGCCATATAATGTATATAGGGTGAGTAAAAAAGTATATTTTTGTGATTTTTGGGGTTCGAAAAATTTTTTGAGACCGAAAATTTTTTTACTAAAAATGATCCATATATGGGTAATTTTATGCGGAGAATCGATTGCGCACATTTTCTAAGCATGGAAAAATTATCTTGACCCTGGTTCAGGGAATGGAGTTGGTGTATTGTATTGACGCGAAAGTCGAAAAGTTTTCTTTTTTTGCCCGTGTGCCAACTCCATTCCCTGAATCAGAGTCAAGATAATTTTTTCATGCTTAGAAAATGTGCGCAATCGATTCCCCGCATAAAATTACCCCTATATGGGTCATTTTTAGTAAAAAAATTTTCCGGTCCCCAAAAAAATTTTTCGGCCCCAAAAATGGGCTGAGAACTTTTTTTTGATACATATTATCTATAATTTTGCCATATAAAAGGCATTGTATAGGATGTGGCAGAAAAAATCCTCGGATTTTTTTCAAATTTTTTCAAGTATTTTAATTTTCACCCCCTTTAAAAAGTATAATCACAAAAATACAACCTTTTGCCACGCCCTCTACCTTGTAATATTACTCCTTTATACAAATAAAACTTTCAAAATCACATATGCCAACAAAATCTTATGAATGTTATTGTGTTATATGTAACTTTTGATTCACTCTTATTTTTCATATTTTCATGATAAAAATAGCGACTCAAAATAAATAGAGAATAAGTGTTTTTCCAAAACTTTTATTTTGGATTTTGCATTTTTCCATCCAGCTTTCCTAACAAAAAGGATTATACCCCACATAAGTAAACTCATAAAATGTCAATATGAGATTTTATTTTGAAATTTTTTTGTTCTATAAAAAGCTGACATAGTGAAAAGTTTCGGGTCTTCCTTATATGTTCTTTTTTTCATTGATGAAACTCGAAACTTTTCAAACACTCACGTGCCAGGCGCAAAATAGAGCAAAAATGTCTATTTTGGGTAGCAATTTATGAAAATTACAAACACCGTGAGAAAAGCGAACAATTGAAAAGAGGCAAAAATTACGACTATAAAAAATTTAGTCAAGATTGAAACAAAAAATACCGCTAAAGTATTAGATCGTTCAGAAAGTATATTGTATCTTTCGTTTTTGTCACGCCAGAAATCCGTTTTCGACAAAAAATTTCAGTATTAAGCAAGAGTGTATGTTGAATACGATCCAATAGGTCTTTTTGAGCGAAATTAACGTTTTCGTATAAATATTCAGTCTTTTCAAAAAATAGGGGCTTCAAAGATGTAACCTTAAAGGACTAGTCCACTTTCAAACCAATTTTTTATTCAAAAGTAGAAAAGATAGTTCATATTGGGGCAACCACTTTTTGCTCTGGAAGTAAGGCCCTCCACAAGTTCGTCGTACTGACGCAAGCTTCAGTACAACGGACCGCAAGTCGTCGTACTGGCCATTGTACTAACTGGTTTTCCATTAGATTCTCCGCGACTTTTCTAGGGTATTTTTGCAACAAAATTACCGAAAATGCTGTCGTACTGAAAAAATTCTCACGGAAAAACCATCGTACTGACAATTATACACTTTCGCCAGTACGACGCCGTTGTACCCAGTACGACGAGTACAACGGCTCCATCGTACGATCGTCGTACTGGAAACTAAAAGCTTTCGTTCTATCGCACTGATGTGCGTTCCGTCGCACTTTCATGCAAACTATTTTAAAATGTCATTGCACCCGTTGTACTGATCCAAAAGACGAAAAATCACTTTTTCCAGTACGATGAACTTGCGTAAGCTTGTGGAGTGCCTAAATTTCAATTCGTTGCCCCTGACGAGATAATACAAAATTGCATGAAAAATTTAAACACGTCTGCGTATTGAAGCGAAGGGATTGATGTCGTTTGAATTTCTGATTCAAATCTGTTTATTGAAACGATTGATCAAATTCAACAAAAGCATACAATTTAACGATTTCTTTTCGTTTATTTCATGGAAAATAAATCGTTAAATGGTATGCTTTTATTGAATTTGATCAATCGTTTCAATAAACAGATTTGAATCAGGAATTCAAACGGCATCAATTCCTTCGCTTCAATACGCAGACACGTTTAAATGTTTCATGCATTTTTGTATTGCAAATATCTCGTCAGGGACAACGAATTGGAATTTAATTTCAATGCTAAAAGTGGTTGCCCCAACGTGAACTAACTTTTCCACTTTTGAATAACAAATCGGTTCAAAAGTGCACTGTATCAAAAACTGGAATTTGGGCGATTTTTTCATGTTTTTTCGATCCGAAAATTGTTTTTCAAAAATGACTCTATTAGAGCTAATTTTATGCGGGGAATCGATTGTGCGTATTGAAAACGCTTTCCTGACCCTGAATCAGGGAATCGTAGTGTGTATGAAGTATACCAAAAGATTACTGAATTACCCTACAACTTTTTCCAGAATCACTCAGATAGAAAAGTTCAAAAATTNAAAACGCTTTCCTGACCCTGAATCAGGGAATCGTAGTGTGTATGAAGTATACCAAAAGATTACTGAATTACCCTACAACTTTTTCCAGAATCACTCAGATAGAAAAGTTCAAAAATTGGGACAACTTTCCATAAATCGCCAAAGTTCAGGTGCACTTTTTTCTTGATGCGCATCCAAAAACGCACATAATATACATCTCGGTGATACAAATCTGTATGTATCAAAGATTGATCATGTAGGCGCTGAATCTCCATTCTTGTATCTCTATTTTTGATCTGGATCTCCATTGTTGCACTTTTTCCTTATTCACATTGAACGCTCTTTGAATAGTTTCTAATTACTCATAGATTTTTATTATCTTCCAGCATGTATGACGCCTCCTCAGGCTATTTGAACTCATGGGCTATTAATTAAGGAAAAATCTAGCATAGTCTTTTTAATCATGGACTTATGGCGCGCCTTCTAAGAATTTGAGTTGGTTGAGAAAATCGGAGAAAATTGAGATCTTGCCGAACGTGGACAAATGAGTTTTTTAAATTAAAAAGATTGAATATTGGTCTTCTGGTTTTATGGCATAGTCGTTTGTCTGCTATTCAAAAATTAATATAATTTATGTCGACGGAACTAAACTTATTGGTTTCGTCACCGACGGGGTATTTTCTCTGTAAGTTATTTTTGAGGAAGCAAATTAAATTGGGTTCGGGTCGAAACAAGTTTGAAAATTGAGTTTCTGTTCTTTTGATTTTGACTTCCTGTTTGGATGCAAAATTTGCGTTTACTTGTTCCAAAATAAGACAAATTCTCGGCTAAAACACAATTTTTNTTTCTGTTCTTTTGATTTTGACTTCCTGTTTGGATGCAAAATTTGCGTTTACTTGTTCCAAAATAAGACAAATTCTCGGCTAAAACACAATTTTTTTAAGCAAAAATGCCATGTTTTCAAGATGTATAGATTGTGCTTTAGGGTGAAAGTTTTAGAGTGAAAGTTTCATCCAGGGCTCGAAAAGGTGGTAGCAAAAGTAACAGGGTGCTAGAACTGGGTGATTTTGGGTGCCAGACACCCAAAAGCACTCACTGAGTCTAGCACCCAAAAACACCCTGGGTACTAGCACAAAAAGAACCCATGAATGCTAGCATTCAGGTGCTAGAACTGAGTGATTTTGGGCACCAGACACACAAAAGCACCCATGGATGTTGGATGCTAGCACCCAGAGTGCTTTTGGATGCTAAAACTGGGTGATTTTGAGTGCCAGACACCCAAAAGCACCCACTGAGTGCTAGCACTCAAAGCACCCAAAAGAACCCATGAGTGCTAGGGATTTTTCAACAAAAAAAATATTTTTGGCAAAAGTTATTTTTGCCATAAACAAATTTTTTTGTGATCTCTCGAAGGAATCCGATTTAATCTCGATTTTTTGCGATAATTAAAAAATGGACCAAAACCGAAGCCGTTGCTAGTGTCCCATTAATTTGTTTGTTTCCCTGGGTTGCCGACAGCACGAGTTCTTGTGGGTAGTTTTTTGATTTTAGGCTTACACAAAAAATTTTTAAATAATCAGCTTATGAGTAAGACTTTTCGAACAATATTTGCTTATTTATTGGACAAAAAAGTTTAAGGAATTTCCGGAATTTTTGCACTTGGGATACAAAATTTCGTCAAAGAAGTTCCCAAATGGTGAGTTTGCGACCACTTCTCGAAAAATTTTTTTTGAAAAATATCATTTTAGGATAATTTTGCTATGAAAAATTGAGTGTGCGCATTCCCGAAGCGTGAAAATGCTTCCTTGACCCTAATTCAGGGAAAATATAGATTTTTTCTACAAAAAAGCACTAGTACTTGGTTTGGAAAGACTTCTCTCCATCAACAATCCTCTATGATGCAGTGACAAAGCAGCGAGTAAGTAGTCACAAAGTCGCGGTTTCGAATCCCACTTGAGCCAATTTTTTTCCACAAAGTAAAATTTTTCGATTTTTACTTTGTGCAAAAAAGAGTGATTCGAACCCACGATCTTGTGACCACCTACCCGCTGCTTTGTTACTGCACCATAGAGGATTGTTGATGGAGAAACGTCTTTTCAAACCAAGTGCTAGTGCTTTTTTTGGTCCAAAAAATCTATATTTCCTTGAATCAGGGTCAAGAAAGCATTTTCATATATTCATCATAATCGAAAACCTCTAAACGACACCTATAAACACTGAATTTGATCAAAATTGACGTTTTCAAATTTTCATGTCAATAAACAATTTTTACTTGCAAATCAGGGCCAATTTTACTAACACACATTCTTTTTTGAATGATGATTTTTGGCAGGCTATTTCCTCTTTCCACTTCTAAAAGATCATTTCCATCTTTTTTTGTTGATTTATCTCGGATCAAAATAAAGACCGCCAGAATGAAAAATTTCTCGGCCATTTTCTTTTAGAAATCTTCAATTCAGTGGAGGGTTAAGTGCTCCAAAGAGAATTTTGTTGACTTTAAGAGTAGATTTTCCCATGGTTTTCGATGATTTTATGAGAAGTATTGAGTTTCATTAATTTTTTGTTTTATCTCCTCTTCCTGAAATTTATTATCATGGTATCAAAAACCACATGACGTACATTGTATTGTTGATAGAGTAGACATCCGTTTCCGGAATGGGTGGTTTTTAATTTATGATTTTTTAAGGATATGCTTTTTCGATGGTAATTTGCAAAAATTATAGTTTTCGAATTTTGAAAATTGACCCTGATCTTTGGGCAAATTTTTGTATTGACACAAAAATTTGAAAGTCGTCAATCTTGTTCAAAACCTTATCAACATGGATGTTGATAAGGTTTTGAACAAGATTAACGTTTT
Source organism: Acrobeloides nanus (assembly GCA_900406225.1). Classification (NCBI taxonomy): domain Eukaryota; kingdom Metazoa; phylum Nematoda; class Chromadorea; order Rhabditida; family Cephalobidae; genus Acrobeloides; species Acrobeloides nanus. The sequence continues at coordinate 18,656 of OZJO01017042.1, read as the reverse complement.
TTTAGAGGTTTTCGACCACGCTGAATACAATGGTGAGGTCCATTTTTGAACGAAATTTTAAAATGAGTTTAGTCAGGGTTAAAGCCAAATGGACATCACAATCATGTTCAGCATACTTGAAAACCTCTAAACGACACCCAACATACCATATTTTTGAAAAATTTTGTGATATATCCCTGATTTTCAGGGAAAATTGTGTATTAACACGAAAATTTGAAAATCGTCAAGATTGAATAAAACCATAAGATTATGGGTGTTTTCGATCGTGCTGAATACGATGGTGAGATCCATTTTTGATTTTGGAATTTTTGACTAAAATTCGATTTTTATGAAAAAATGAATTTTGTCAGGGCTAAGTCACAATTGAAAACAGCCTTCACCATCGTATTCAGCAACTTTGAAAACCTCCAACGACACCCATCATGTCATATTTTTGAAATTTTCAATTTTTTTCTTGAAAATCAGGGTCATCGTATCAATAACACAAAAAATTGAATTAAAAAATAATCATAACACATTTTTCTTTTTCAAAGATTAGTACATTTTAAAATAAATTCACTTTATGACTCTCTACACCATCGATTTTTCGAATTTGGGCCACGTTTTTCTCATTTTTGTCATGGAATGTTTACCCATCGGATTTTTGCCTTCCGAGCCAACCAACAAATCGTATATTTTTGATTGTAAATAGAGCGGAAGCCGAGCCTCTTTTTCTCTTGAACTACTGTTAATGCATGCCTTTGTTAGAAAATAATAACATAGGGTGCTTTATTTTCACGTGATTTTTATATTTTGGTCCCCCCAAAGAATGTTTGAAACGATTTTTGAAAAAATCTTTGAAGAACAAGAAAGTGTTGGACTAGGTAAAATTTTTTGCACAATTTTTTGAGTAAAAAAGTGCACTTTTTGTGAATTTTACATGAATTGGACCCCAAACATTTTTTTCAACAAATGATCCCTATAGGGGTAGTTTTATGCGAGGAATCGATTGCGCGCATTCTCGAAGCGCGAAAACGCTTCCCTTGCTCTGACCCAGGGTAAAAATGTCAAAAGTGACCATTTTAGCTTCAAAAACCAACTTTTTTCCTTGAATCAGAGTCAGGGAAGCGTTTTCGCGATTCGGGAATGCACGCAATCGATTCTCCGCATAAAATTATCCCTGGGAGGGGGGGAGGTCATTTTTTGAAAAAAAATTTTGGATTCATGTAAAAATCACAACAAGTACACTTTTTTTTGAAAATCGTCACATTTGATCAAAACCCTATGGTTATGGGTGTCGTTTAGAAGTTTTTGGACATGCTGAATACGATGGTGAGGTTCATTTTCTATTTTAAAATTTTCAGATGGAATTTCAATTTTTACGAAAAAATGAATTTTAAAGCAAAATCCAAAATGGGCCTCATCATCGATTTTATCACCCCTAAAACCTCTCTAAACGACATCCATCATGCCATATATTTGAAATTTTGCGTTTTGACCTGATTTTGATGATTTTTGTGTCAATGACACAAAAATTTGAATTTTAAATAAAATTCGGATCTACTACACAATAGGGAGGGGCCACCCACGTGAAAAAATTTTCCAAAAATTTTTTTCTGGAAATGAACCCTCTAGAGATAAAAACATGCGGGGAATCCGAATTTGACATTTTCGAAGCGAAAAACGCTTCCTTGTTTCAGGGAAAGCCTGTGTATTGAAGCGAAAAATCGCAAAAATTGCATTTTCGCTTCAATACACAGGTCTTCCCTGGATCAGAGAAGCGTTTTTTCGCGTTGAAAATACCAAATTCGGATTCCCCGCATGTTTTTACCCCTAGAGGGGTTATTTCCAGAAAAATTTTTCACGTGGGTGCCCTTCATTGTGTAGTAGCTCCTAAATTGTCTTTCATTTTCAAAATTATTCCAGAAATCAAAATTTAAACATTAGTGTTATTTACTTCAAGTTATATTCTTTTTTTTCAAATTTTCATGATATCAAAACGAAAACTCTGAAAATCAAGGAAAATAATTTTAAATTAAAAAATTTTCTTTTTTTTTTAACTGAGAACTACTTTTTTTATTTCACACACCCACTTTAAGCTGATCAAATGGTTCACCACAAAATTACCCCTTGAATAGTTAATTGACCGAAAAAATTATATTTTTAGTTTCATCTTTTAATTAATTTTTTTTCACTAACAAAAATTATGTCATCTTTTTAAGTATTTGTATATTTCTCTTTAAAAATGGCCAAAAATGCAACCAAAGCTGTTGTCAAAATTATTTTCAAAAATTGTAGGTTTTTTTGTTTTGATACTGATTTTCAGAGTTTTCTTGTCAATACTTGAAAAGTTGAAATTGATTACAAATTTTTAAAAATAAATTTTTTCAAAAAAATTAATTCAATATAACTAATTTTTGTCTATAAAGATAAAAATTTTCTTTACGTAGTTAGTAATTATCGGAAGAAGAGCTTTGTAACGTAAATACAAATCCTTTTTCTGTCGTAGAGTCAGGCGAAAAAATTTTCCTCATCAATTTAGAGTCAGATTTCATTCCTTATTTCTTCCTCAATTTCCGTCTTTTTTCTCTTTCCATGAATTTTTGGAAATTTGTATAATTTGTAGTAAAAATTATGGGCGACAAAAATTTTGAGGTTGAAATTAAGGGGTAAAAAAATTTTTGGGGGATAAAAATTAGTGGATAATAAAAATTGTGTGGGTGAAAAATCTAGGGGTAACAAAAATTGTGGGATGAAAAATTGGGTGGGAGGACTTAGGGGCACAAAAATTATGGGGTGACAAAAATCTTTTTAAATTACACCGCTCTTTTTTCAATCTCTTTTTAATCTCTACTCATTAAAGTATTAAAAGATAAATTGCTGATCCCCACTTTTCTTTATCAAAAAGTTCATTCAGAAGCACAAAAATTTTTCCGGGAGCTCATCGATTAAAAGAAGGAAAAGGCAGACGAAGCAAAAAAGCTAGAGACGCGCTGACTTTTCTTTTTTGTTTTGTTTGTCGTTTACCGATCAAAAATGTTTGGCCTCACTCCGATTAAATTAATCCGTCCTGTCACAATGTGTATGCTTCTTGTGATTTTGTGACGCACGGATGGTTTTGGAATCGACTTTTTTGTTTATGAGGTTTTTGGGGGGAGTATTACAGAGCCATATGGCTATACCTTCTCCTCCAAAAAATCACCCCACTTGCAAAAATGACCCCTGAAACTCATACCTATCTGTACAAAAACCCCCCAAGAAATTAAAGATTCTCGTCATCGGCACGAAAACCCTGAAAAATCAGGGTCAAAATTGAATTTTTTGATGGCAATGTTTTCATATTCTGAAAGTTTTCCAACTTGTTCATCATTCTTGAAAAGCTCTAAACGTCACCCCTTATACCATAATTTTGAAATTTTTTGTTTTGACTCTGATTTTCAGGGAAAATTGTGTATTGACACGAAAATTTAAAAATTGTCACATTTGATCCAAACTCTATAGTTATGAGTGTCGTTGAGATGTTTCTGACTATGCTGGTGAGGTTCATTTTTGATTTTGAAATTTTTGGACGAAATTTCATAAAAATTGAATTTTGGCAAGGTTAAGTTAAAATCAAAAATGGACCTCACCATCACGTTCATCATATTTGAAAACTTCTAAACGACACCCATCATTCCATGTTTTTGAAAATTTATTTTGCCTCTCATTTTCAGGGGTTTCGCGTCAATGATGCCAAAATTTAAATTTTGGTATGCGTATGACAGAATCTAAAATTAACCTCATTATTATGTTAATCATCTTTGAAAATTTCTAAACGACACTCATATACTTTTTTTTCAAAAATTTAAAAAGCAACCCTGACTTTCAGGGTTTTCGTGTCAATAACAAAAAATTTGAATTTTTGAAAAAACTTAATATATAAGCATATAAAAATGTTTAGTGATGGCCAACCTATCTATGGCCGAAATCCAATGGTTGTGCCCGGAACTATACGTCAATCCGTCAACCATCACCCATATCCAACTCACCGATCTCCTTAATTATCCTGAATGTAATGTCAGCAGATTACCAGTTCTTGAGTTCTATGAAGAAGAATACTTGCCCATGCATATAAGAATTATGATGACAGTCATATTTATGACCTTGTCCATAATAGGTGTGATTGGAAATCTTTTGGTGATCACTGTCGTTTTCAAAGTGCCTGGAATGGTAAGTATAAAACTAGATGGCCTACTCCAATTTTTGAATGATTGGAAAAAATTATTTTCACATTTTAAAAATATTACCATCGTATTCAGGACACTTAAAAATCTCTAAACGACATCCATCTTGCTATGTTTTTAAAATTATTTATATACTATAACGAAAACCCTGAAAATCAGGGTCAATTTAAACATTTCAAAAATATAGCATGATGAGTGTTGTCTAGAGGTTTCGATCATGCCAAATACGATGGTGAACTTTTTTAAAAATCTGTTAAAAATTTCGCAAATTGAACATTTTTAGATAACCCCAACGAATTGTTATCTAGTCTCATTGGCTGCCTCGGATTGCCTATTCTTCTTGGCCACAGCACCGACAGAAATCAGCTACTTGCATGTAGCGTCATCCGACTATATATTTGGATATTTCGGATGTAAAGTGTTTACTTATGTCCCATATTTGGCCATCAACACTTCTTCTATGTCTATTACAGCGTTTACTATAGAACGTTTTATTGGGATATGTTATCCGTTAAAGGCTAGGTAAGGCATAAAAAAATGGTGATACTCTAGGGATCTGATACTCTAGAGGAAGTAAAATTGAGAAAAATTAAAGAATTCATCAAAGATTTGAAATTGAAAAATTAATCAATAATTTGAAAAATCCATTAAAAATCGAAAAAATAGTAAAAAATAAAAATTCTACAAAAAGTTGAAAAATTCGCCAAAAATTGAAAAATTCGTTAAAAATCGAAAAATCAAAAAAATTCTCCAAAAATCGAAAAATTCGCCAAAAAATAAAATTTTTTCCAAAAATTGAAAAAATTTGCCAAAAATCGAAAAATCCGCCACAAAATAAAAAAATTCGCCAAAAATTGAAAAATTCGTAAATGTAATAACTTTTTTAGATACATATGTACTGTAAAACGTGCTAAAGTGATTCTTCTGTTCATATGGGCTTTTGGCATTTTATACAATAGCCCCTGGCTGTATTTAGCAACTTTGAAAAATGATGAAACTGGCCTAAGCTGCGGTTTTAAATTGGAACGAGATAATTGGACATACAAAGTAGGTTTTGGATAACACGGGACTGAGGCAGGCCTGAAGCTAGGAATCAATTTTGAGGTGGCAACAAATATTTCCACTTCCGGAAATATTTCAGGAAATGGAAATGATTGAAAATCAGGCAATCAATAAAATCGTGTTTATTGAAACGATTGGTGTGTGAAGTTGGCGATTTTTGAAATTTTGGAAAACAAATTTTGAAAACCAACCTCACACGCCAATCGTTTCAATAATAAGATTTTATTGATTCATACACAGATTTTATTGATTGCCTGATTTTCAACCGTTTCCATTATCGTTTCCGCTCCAGAAAACATTTCCAAATTTCCAAGAAACGGAAACTGAAAACGTTTTCATTGTGCAACCCTGGTTGTGCGCATTGCCGAACCTTGAAAACTCTTGCTTGACCCTGATTCAGGAAAGAGGCATGTGTATTGAAGCAAACATAAGCTAATTCGGGGTAAGGGAAACGTTTTCAAGGTTCGGCAATGCGCGCAATCGATTCCTCGCATAGAAAAACCCCCTATATGGTTATTTTGGTGAAAATTAAAAAACTTGAAAATTGTTGAAAATATTGTGCAAAAATCGCAAAATTCTCATTTTTTTTAAATCACCTTGTATATAGAACTTTGTACTGGATATAAGGTTTCAAAATTCATGAGAAAAATTGGGCTAAAATTTTTTTGGAGCTGTCTGTACGCATGCATTCCCGATCTGTCTCTTTAAAGTAAACAAAACCACCACGACGTCATACTGCACTTTAGCATGAGCATCAAAGTATTTTGGACTTATCCACTTCTTACCATGTAACCTATAGCTCAATAACCTATTGATCTATTGTTTGCAAATACTCGAAAGCTAAAAAAAACTCAAATATCAAACAGTTTGAAAATTGATTTTTTTTTACAAAGGTTGAAAGAAAGCGATGTACAGGACATAATAATTTTACATTACAAGAAGTCCCTGAAAACCAGGAAAAATTCAAAATTTTTACAAAAATATAGCATGATGGAGATCATTTAAATGTTTTCGATCATGCTGAATGCGATGGTGACGTTCATTTTTAATTTTTAAATTTCTGGATAGAGTTTCATTTTTCTTGTAAAATGGATTTTGGTAGGGTTAAGTCAGAATCAAAAATGGATCTCACCATAGTATTCGGCAAGCCTAAAACCTCTAAACGACACCCATCATGTCATATTTTTAAAAATTTTGAATTGTTTAACATTACAGCGAAATCCCTGAAAACCTGAGAAAATTCAAAAATATGGCATGATGGGTGTCGTTTAGAGGTTTTCAAAAAATTTGTTAAAAAGTAAAAAATTCGTCAGGAATTGAAAAGTTCATCAAAATTCGAAAAATTTGTCAAAAGTTGAAAAAATTATCAAAATTCATTAAAAATTGAAAAATTTGTTCCCCTCCCCCTTGCCCACGTATGTACTAGGTATCCTCCTCCACTGAAGTTTTTATAGCATATTTTTTTATTTTTAGGTCATGTTCTTTGGAGACTTTGCAACTTTCTATATAATACCCATGTTTTTATATATCACTATTTATGGGAAAATTATCTGGACCTTGAGTAGAGGAGGCATCAATGAGCATTCTTCTTTGAAGACGACTACAAGTAGGTTAATTAAGCTTGATTTCCAAAATCACAGTTCTATTGCATCATACTTCTGTCGTGAGTGGGAGAGATTTTTTTCTTTCATTGCCCCATGTGAGATATATAGAGCCCGTAACAATTTCGGCGCCTAGGCAAAATCTTTGTACCCGAGATGGGGCTCTAACCCGCGACCTCTGGAGTACTGGGCAAATGCTATACAACTGAATTACAAGGTCACATGAACGAAGGTCATACCAAATTCACTTATGACACATTTAGGTGATCAAATGAAACTCGATCCGAAACTCTCTCAGCCGAATCACACTGTACCACAAGAATTTTTCGTGAATGGAGGTCGGAAAAATTCCACGAAGAGTAAAGTTCAAGTAAAAATTTTTAGATCAGGTAAAAACAGAAAGAGAAATGCAAATTTTTTACAGGTCATCAAAATGTTAGCTGTTGTCGTCTTGGTCTTTGCCATTTGCTGGCTTCCATATAGAGCTATGGTGTTGTACAATTCGTTTGCGGATGGTGGATCGAAGTGGGATCCAGAATGGTAGGGATTGAATCGATTCCAGCAATTCCCCCCCCCCCCAGTTCTAATGGCAATAGGACGGAATGCACCGCACAAAGTGCGAGCGCACGGACTGGGCGCACAAGGACTGAGCGCGCAAGGATTGAATGCACGGACTGAGTGCACATTTTCCTTCAAAAATGTGCGCTCAGTCCTTGTGCGCTCAGTCCGTGCACTCAGTCCGTGCACTCAGTCCATGCGCTCAGTCCGTGCGCTCAGTCCTTGTGCACTCAGTCCGTGCGCTCAGTCCTATAAAAACCGTGCGGTGCATTCCGTCCTATTGTCGTTCTAATTATGACAAGTAGACCCCTGATTTTCAGGGTTTTCGTTGTAGTGTCAAAATTTAAATTAAATAAGTACACAATTTGAAAAAATCATTTTAGGTACATTTTGTTGTCTAAAACGATGATTTTCTTCAATTGTGCTATAAATCCAATCTTGTACAATGTCATGTCACATCGATTCAGAAATGCCTTCAAAAAATTCCTGAAGAAGACGCCATCGAAATTGAGTTATAACACAAGTAAGAGAGTAGAAAATTGGTGTTATTTAAAGCGGATTTAAAGGGCCACTTCCCTCGGAAAAAGTGGAGTGGTCTCTAAAAAGCCCCCATATAAAAATAATTTATTCGGAAAGATCATGAAAAATGGGGTATTTTTCGTTTTTACGACAACCTTTGAATCATTACAGTTTTTGAGATAATTGCATTTGAAATTAGAATTTGGGCTCAAGTTTTCGTTGTAATACACAAACTTTTTCACAAAAATTGACTTTTTTACTCAAAATTGAAAAATAAAGTATTTTAAGACGTTAACAACTCATAATTTACAATAGTAAAAATATTTACATTGAAATTTGACGATTTTAGTGCAAAAATTCAAAAAAGTTTGTGTATTACAACGAAAACATGAACCCAAATTCAAATTTCAAACGCAATTATCTCGCAAATTACAATGATTCAGAGGTTGTCATAAAAACGAAAAATGCTTCATTTTTCATGATCTTTCTGAATAAATTATTTTGTATAGGGTTTTTCCTAGTGGGGTGATCCTTTAAGAGGGGAAAGGAGAGGTATAACCCCTCTACTCACTTTAAAAGCGGAGAAGGAGAGGCATGACCCTCCCCCCCCCTCGACTCACAAAAATGAGCTAAGGAGAAAAGATTTTTTAACCAATTATTAAAGGATCGACTAAGTTGATGAAGTAAAAAGTGCCCAAAGGGAGGACACATTTTGTCCCATCGTAAAAAAAAGAAAAAGTATCCCAAATGTTTCTTTTTTGACCCCATCGAAACTCATAAGGCAGTTTGATTTTTACCAGGAAAATTTTTGTCCGAGGCGCTTGAAAGACAAAAAATACAAAATTTCTGTTGTCTCTCCTTCATATAACATATCGCCAATTTTTAGAATGTTCTATTCCTCCCACAATTCTTAAAGAATTCAAAGACTATCGTAATGGGCATGCGCCCACAAACTCAGTAACCCATGTTCTCATTATGCCAGACGAAGAATCGACGCCCAGATGATAAGAAGAAGGAAATAAGCCCATTTGATTTACTTTCCAATCTTTTAATCCCATAATTAAAAATGTATTTTTTCTTGTTTGTATATAGTGCTACTGAATCAATTTCAAAATTTCATTGAAATATCAAAAAAATCTTTAGGCAAAATCAAATTTTTAAAAATTGTATTCTACGGGTATTTATTTTATGAATAAAAGTATATAATTGTATGAGTTTGTATATCAACACGAAAGCCTGATTAAACTTTAACAAAATCATTATAGCCAATATAAAATGATTTGCGAACGAAAAAAGCATGGTTCATGTTTTTTTGTTGGCATGAAGTTTCTTCGACTTCCGTTATACAGAAGAAAAAACGCGATTTTTTTTGTCTTTCCAAGAAATGGCCAAAACATTTTAAATAGAATTTCACAACATCAGCAAAAAACCCCGAGTACAAAAAATTAGCTGATTTGGGGAACTTTTAAGAAAAGGCAAAAACTTATCGCCTTCAACAGGGATTGAACCAGCGCCATACAAACCAAAACGACTATTATGAAAAAATAATATCAGAAAAATGATCTACGACCAAAAAGGAGTATGCAAAAAAAATTTCATGAAAAATGGAAAAATTTAAATTAGGACCAGGATTCGAACCCACGACCTATTAGTGAAATACTGTCATACTAACCACTCGGTCATGTGATTCTGTAGCCATTGTGCACAATATATAACTCGTTTTACTCTTCTCGTTGAGCTGAATCAAATGGCATTACTCGTTTTTAAAATTTCGAGTTTCTGCTAATTTTGGCCAAAAAACCGTCGTACAAGTGGTTCGGTGTTCCAGGCATCCCGCACTCTTAGAAAAATTGAAAATTTATCCCCTTAGGGAGAGGTTAAGTTATTTTTATGATTTTCAAAGTATTTGAAAAAAATGTCCATTTTTCACCAAAAATATTTTTTAAATTTGTCAATCTATTTTTTTGGTCGTCAACTTGTCGACCCCATCGGGAGGTGAACCAAATGAGGGTTGTGGGTTTTTTTGAAAATTCCACCTGGGGTGCTGCCCATGTATGGTACCATGTCGTGGAATTTATTTGAAAATTTTATAATAAGAATAAATTTTTGATAAATATGCAAATTTGTTAACTCCCACAGCAATTTTGCATGTTAGTGTCAATTATTCGACAATATTTTCCATGTATATCAATTTCGATTGGATATTCATTTTGTAAATTTTCTTCATCTAAAGTCAAACTTTTTCGAGATAAATAGTTATATCTTGGCCATAAATCCAATGGTTTACTAAATTATTATATATACAAAAAAATTTTGGCACAACAAGCTAAAGGTTTTATGAAGCTTTCCTTCCTTTTGCCCTTCCTCCCAACCTCAAACTCTACCCATTTCTAATATCTCTACCACAATGCAACGTGTGATAAAATTTTACCATGGGTAGCGCGTGGCATCTGGGGCATATGTAGGCAAGGGAAGAGGAGTAGTGATTACCCTAACCTTTGAACATCTTACCCGGTAGCGGCAAAATTGTGTAAAAATTTTGTCATTTTGTAAGAAAAGGCTTGCTCTTCAGCTAAATAGGAGCCATTATAGATACTAGGCAGCCTTAAAGGCCTGCCAAAGAAATATTCGATTTCATAACCATGCATAACGCCCATCCATTCAGGCCATGGGTTAGCAGAAGATCTAAACTAACAAAAAGTAGAGGACCTTGTGTTTTTATCCTCCAATTGATTTCTATGGTGATGGGAATATACTCAGAGTAGGGGTGAAGGAGTGGGAACGCCAAGAATTTATTTTTCCAAAAATTTTTTACCTCTGCTTAAAATAATACATATAAACTGGTACATATTCAGCAAAAATATCCGCAAATTTGGTCAATGAACAAGTCAAAAAGAAATCTCCTATAAATCTTGCAACACCGTCCCGATATTTTTCTTCAATCGTTTTTGCATCTGAAACTTTCTCATAGGCTTGCATAAAATAGTTCTTAACTGCCAAGGAATTGTTAAACCAGGGTAAAAAAGTATCAAAAGTGTTGCTGTATTGGGTCCTAAAATGAGTGGGCTTAAATGATTTTTTTCGTTTTTTCAATTTCCAAGTTAGGGGGGATGGGTGTATATGTTACCGGCAATTTTGATCCGCCGGTCAGATTTACCGGTAAAATATACACTAGCTAATATTGGGCTGGAGGTCAGGGGGTCCAGAGAAGGATCTATTGTCCATGTGTTTGGAAGACGGGGGGGAGGGGGGGGGGTCCGAGAAGTTTATTTTTTATTACATTGAGAGGTCAGTGACCCAAGTGCGTGGGAGAGGGGTGTAAATTTTTTAGATTTCTCATCATATCCCCCCAATATAAAAACCACCAAAACCTATTTATAAGAGCCATATTTTCATGATCTTCCGCCGAGATATTAGGATTGAAAATAAACCCATATGTTGGGTCTCCAAAATAATAGGGTGTAAAATAAGTTCCTTCATCTTTTACAGCACCGAGCACTAAAGAAACATCTTTTTTAAAATCGCCTTTTTTGAGCTTTTCAAAGAGATTTCCCTTAAAAAAGAAGATGATCAAAAAAAGTTTTAAAAATTATGCTTTACTTGGAAAAAGTTGGCATCCTCAGAAATGGGAATCCAAGCAAACGAAAGGGGTACACCGTGAAGTTGTTCGGCTTGAACGAGGTCAGCTTCTTGCTAGAAAATTTTTTATATTCGTAGAAAAGGAGTTATTGATATGGGGTCAAAATCTTATTTAGCAATTACAAATTTGTTGGACTTTTTTAAATGGGTGTCGTTTAATGGTTTTCGACTATCCTAAGCATGATGGTGATATCGATTTTCTCGAAAAATTTTTCCGCGAATATATCCATTTTTGAAGCTTTAGGAACGTATTTGTCGTGTTTGGAGGAATGTAATTCTCGTTACTTGAAGCATTTCGCTTGAGAATGCACCTATACATCCTAAAACCTTTTCGACATCTTCAATTTTATCAGAATTTGTACAATTTAGCCTTTTTACCAGGGCTACCGATAACTCGTATTGTTTTTCTTGATCTCTTATAATACAGTTGCTAGTTATCACAACACTCTAAAAATGTAAAATTAGAGGTTTTTTTTGTAATTTGAGAGCCGGTGCTCCAATCCAATAGCCACCTCCCATTTTAGCATTGATCCCTGAAATCCATTTAGTGTTGATCCCTGGAATCTTGAATCCCAATGCCTAGTCCCTTCTTGCTCCCATCTCCATTGGATTCACTGGCATAAGATTGCTCAGCTCCTAGTCGGAGATATCCTGACTCGGAGCCTCCGACTCTCAAAAGAGCCAGGATATCCAAGTCCAAACTCTCGGATTGACCCCTTACCTTCGCCAGTGGGGGTGAGAAGGCTGTGGAAGCTTTAATAGAGACCGAGAGTTTCAGGCCAACATGAGTAGTAGGCTGGCAGGGGCTTCGGCCATTTTTTGTTTCCGGCCTAAATCCCCGTCAAACTCGGACCTTGATATTGGAACAGTTGTGGATCATCCAAACCTATTCCCGCCCTTGATCCTAGTACCCCCATCCGGCCCCTGGATTTTTTTTTATACTTTACTTTACCATAGCAACAACTTTGTTAAAATATTCATAACTTTTTGGAGCAAATAAATGTGATNTCCTAGTACCCCCATCCGGCCCCTGGATTTTTTTTTATACTTTACTTTACCATAGCAACAACTTTGTTAAAATATTCATAACTTTTTGGAGCAAATAAATGTGATGTGACGCTAGACCCACCGGCACTTTCACCAAAAAGTGTTATCTAAAAAATTGTTGGAATTCTTTTAAGTGAAAATAAGATATCGATTTTAGGCCTATGTCTACTCGCTAACAGAAACTATAAGGCATTCTACCCCCCCCCCCCCCCCCACAGGGCCGTAAGAGCTCCGAAATTTCGGAGGGTGCAAAAAATTTTGAAAAATCATAGAGACTCCTTACATTTTTTTCGAAAATTTTCCACAATTTTGGGAAAAAACATAGGAGAACCATTAGGAAAAAATTTTCCATTTTCGACTTGGGGGGCTCAATGCTCTAGATGCCCAACGCAGCTACGGTCCTTTACCCCCCCCCCCCCCTCTCAGCGTTAAATATTACTGTTTTTGGGTCTCCGCCAAAAGAGGCTATATTTTCATAAATCCACTTTAGAGCTAGTTGTTGATCCAAAAGTCCCATATTTCCAGGAACTAGGGAGTCTTGGCCAAAATAGAGAAAGCCAAAAGATCCTAGTCTAAAATTTAATAGCAGTGAAGGTGGCAAATGCATGAAATACATTTGATTAAAAGGACATGTATATGAACTTTGTAACCCTTCCCACTTCCTAAATTGGGGGAGGGGGTAAAGGGTGGATAGGAGATTTAGTAGATACAACTTCTGCTCGTAAGGAAGGGTATGGGGACCAAGTTCCACCAACTTCTCTACGACACTGGGGGGTAGTGGAATGGGGAAGGAGGGAAATAACAGGGGCAAATGCCATACTACTCTCTCGGATCTCCCAGCATACCGATAATTTACATTTACAACAATAGATTTTTGTTCAGCTGCTAGCACTGTACCGTTATAAACATCCAATGAAGCGCTACCAGAGTAAAAACCTCCTCCAAAAATCCAGACTAATACTGTTCCATCATGAAATTCTGGTACCCAAATGTTTAAGTTAAGACAATCTTCACTTATGGCCTAAATTTTTACCTAGATATGGACTTTGAGAGGATGTATAGTTACACTAGGCTCTCTACCCCCTCCCCTCCCAAGAGCTTACATTCGGTGGATTCCACATCTCAGCTCCAGAAAATCCCGGAAATGTCGTATCTATAGTTTGAAAACAAGTAGGCCCAAAATGTTGAGCATTCAACACATCATTCCATTTTTCTATCATCTCCGGTTGTTTAAATCTCAACTTTCCAATCGGAGGCTTAGCATAAGGCACTCCCAAAAACGTATCCACTCGTGTATTATTAAAATATTGAGTAAAGCCACGTATATGTCCAAGGTTTGTATTAATAACAGAATCATTTTCATATATAGTTTGAGTCAAACATGCGGTTGAATCGTTAAAAAATAACAAGTGAAATAAACAATTTAAAAAATTCATTTTGATCTTTATAGATGGACTATTTTTGCGGAACTAAATTTTAGAATCATAACAGGTCAAAAATTAAGAATACTTATCTTAAAAATTTTTAAATGGTCTAAGCAAACATGTATTGTATAATAAAAAATCAATCAATAATTTTACCTTTTGTTCAACTTTGCCCTTTGTTTGCCTTTTGCTCAACCTTTTCGTCTTGTGATTTTCTGAGATTTTTCAGAAAAAAATTTGCGATTTTTTGTTTGAAAAAATGACCATTTTTTGACTAATTTTGTTACACCCTAACAACATATCTCACATCGGCAAACTTTTGTTGATCAAATTTTTAATTTTTGTTTGCATAACATTATAGTTCGTAAAGTTTTGAGCAACTTTTGTTTTTGGAGACCCATTAGATTCGTTAGCGTACGGACCGTTGTTCCGCAACTTTGCTCCCGACGACACTTATTTCCTGACAGATGTTTCCATGACAAAATTTTCGTGACAGATCTTTCATGACACAAAAAATTGTGACAAGTGTCATACAACAATTATAGATTTTATATCTAGCTGAGAAGTTTATAGCGGCATAGGCCATAGAGTAAAATACAAATATTAAAGAAACAGTCTACTTGGAAAAAAGTTATCACGTTCCCGAGATCATCTGTGCATTCATAGGTGCAGCCAGGGGTTTGAAACAGAAGTGGTTAATCCACGAAGGGGGAGGGCTAAGCGTGAAGATTTTGAAAATTTCCATCAACATTGCACCCATTTTATCGTATTGTACGTGACGATTGAACTCTTCCCTTTCCAATAAATTGTTATAAATGCTATTCTTAGCGGTTTTGAAAATAGAATGAGCAGAATTGGAGAAAACATACGATTTATGTCTTCAAGAACGTTTCTAAAATTAACCTCTTATCTACAGGGTGGTCTAAAAAATGAGATTTTTAAAATTTTTTGCTAAATCTCTTTTTTTTTAATTTTCGAAATGAACTTATACGAGATTTTCTATATGAGTAAATCGAGGCACTTATATAGGTTATCCCCCTCCCCACCAGTTGACCCCCCCCCTCCAAATTGGGGGAGGGGTCAATTGGTTTGGAGGGGGGATCAACTGAAAAGCTCCGGTTTCATTATATTTGCACTAAAAAATAACTATAAAAAATTTCAAGGCAAATTAACTATCCTAACACTATTTTAGCCAACAATCACTATGGAGAACATTTTGTAACACAATTTAGCTATAAAAATTTTGGTTATATTATTTTTTAGTGAAATATGATGGAATGGGTACTTTTCAGTTGATTCCCTCAAAATCAGTTGATCCCCTCAAAATCAGTTGATCCCCCACAAATGGAGGAAGGGATATGTTCTGTATAAGTTCTGAAATCGATTGCGCACATTGTCAGATCCTGAACATTCTTTCCAATTGAAAAATTTGGCTTAAAAAAATCAGAAAACTCTTCTTTTTTGACCATCTTATATTTATAGTTATATAGCTTACAGAGGGTCTAATAAATTCAAAACATTTTCTGGCCAAATATACATAAACGCAACTAAGAAAAAAGTTCCGGCTGTTGCAATAAGTGTATGAATAAGAACAGCTCCAGCCAACTTGACTTCTCTCTTATAGTCTTTGTTGGCGTCTAAAAATACTATGCTGACAGAATTTAACCAAAACTACTACTGTGATTTTTATTTTTCTTGTTCCAACAAAACATGGGGAAAATAATCGAGTATACCACTAATGCGAAAATCACGCTGGAACTTTTAGTGATGAGTAAAAACAACATGGTAAAGTTATATACACTTTGGTTGTCATATACACACCTTGCGACTATGACTAGGTCCTCAGAATAGGTCTTATTTGTGCGAAAGTCATAATAACTAAAAAGTAAAGTGTAGGGAAAATTTTTTTTAATTTTTACATTGATTTTGTGGCAAAAATAGGGCTATATGCCGATACGCATACAATTACTGCCAAAATACACAGGGCCACGGTGAATTTGTTGTAGAATTCCTAAAATTAGGGTTTAAATTTTAGAAAATCTACCCCCCCCCCTGATCCTAGCTAAGCTTATAATTAGAGTTGTGCATTTGACACCAATTGACATATTTGACGTCAAATATTCAAAAACAAAAAATTTTTCGTGTCAAAAATATTTTTTAACGCAGGTAGGAGTGTTTTAATGACGTCATTTTTTAAGGTTAATATTGACATCGTGACATTGACGTCAACCTCTTGACTTGACGTCAATGTCACCGTTTTTCAGCAAGAGGGTCTTTTCATTAAGTTTTATACTACTGCCTACCATCCTTACTTTTTTCTTCCCTGTAGCTTCAATAATAACAAACAATCGATTCAATGAGCATATACTAATAATCATATATTGTAATGTGCCAAGTGTTATTGGAACATAGTTGCAAATCACTGAGAGTATGCCACCAAGTTTGAGGTAGATCTCATCAACGAAAACACCATACATCGGCATTAATTGAAGAGCATGGATGGAGATGACCTAAAAACTTAGTTGGCAATACTTCCTATTTGGAAGAAATGCAACTAACTGTGCTCAATTCAGTGATGCCCAAGAAAAAGCTTATGGCAAAGAAGGTCGATCCTAGCACCCGGTCTTTTCTTTTTAGAAATATCACAACTAGAACCAAGACATAAAAAGTGGAGAATATAGAAAGGATGGGTAAATAAATTCCTAGATAATACGATCGTTTCATTTTTCTACAAACTTCAGGAATTAACAAGATTTCACTCAACTGGTATTAGAATAAATTGATTTTGTACAAAAAGTTGAGTGGGAAAACATTTATTTTGTTCCTCAATTGTATCAAAATTGTGACCATGAGAAAATTGCAGTACTTTAACAAAGGGCAGCCTGTTAAATTACTGCAATACTGCATTTGAGATATTGTGGTTTTATGATGGAAATTTCCCAGCCGAATAACTAAAGTTGAATTATCCAACAAAAGCATGACTATAGCTGTAGTCCTTATATCAGTCTAAAAAGTCCATTCTAGAATTGAATTGTGGGGAAAAGTAATAGCAGCATCGCAAGTGGCAAACGAAACAGATATCGGTAAATTGATTGGTGACACACACAGTGGCGTAGCCAGACCCCTAACCACCTTGGTTAGGGGTTTGGCTCTTCTTAAAAACATAAGAGGACCCTTATGAAATTGCCGACCAAAAATAAGGGGAGACCCTTAGGAAAAAATTTAAAAGTTTTTAAGAACAAAGGGCACCTGCCCGGGGAGCCCCTCCTTGTGTCTACGCCACTGATCAACATGCCCAAACAGAGAGGGGTCAAAACTTTTGACGTAAGGCTTATTGTAATTCAAAAAAAATTCCGCCTACGTCACGTAGCAATGACCTTCTTTGGGAAAATTGACACGTTTTTTAAAGAAAAATGGGCACTAGAAAAGAATGCACAGCACAGTTAGAATCGGCACGGATTTTCGACACATGATACGAACGGCACGGATTTAGTGCACAGGATTTTTGGCATGGATTTTCCGCACATGGATCATCGGTACGGATTATTGGCACAATTTTTTGCTTTTTGTTAAAATGACTAAGCAATCTCTTCAATAAACAAAATGCATAAACCGTGCTGAATATCCACGTGCTGAAAATTCGTGCCGTCAATTTCGGCAAACAAACTGTGCTGTGCATTCTTTCCTATTATTTTTCCGGGGAAGGTGATGTTCTACAAAGTTGTTCCCCATAAAATTCAGCATTTAATGACTAGTCATTGATGTTTTTTGAGCTTGTAGAAAAAGTGTTATTAATGTGGCTTATTTGTTGTGTATATGCTATTTTTATATAATTATAGGAAATTATTAAAAAATTTATGGACATAAAACTTAATCGATGCCGCTGAAATTAACTAAAATAAAAACTATTTTGATTCTACTCGATATTCTAATAGAAGCTAAAGCGTTTGTAACTGGTTAAACGGCGCCCTTGTTTCACTTGCCACATTGAAAACAGCACTTGGATGCAAAGAAAAATGGTGTATACCAAGTAGAAAGTCAGAATAACAATGTAGATCAAAACTAATACAACAATTCCACTGTATTTATCAAAATTGAGTAGCATTAACTCTTGCTAATTGTATAGTCGATGCAACTATTGTCATTTTTGAGCCTTTGACTTTTGTTACAGTTTTTGTATTCGTGCTAGTTATGTGTGAACCCTTTCCTTTCCAATAGGTTTGTATGAATGCTATTCTTAGCGGTTTCGAAAATAGAATGAGCAGAATTGGAGAAAACATACGGCTTATGTCTTCAAGAACGTAACTAAAATTAACTTTTTATCTACAGGGTGATCCAAAACATGAGATTTTTGTGATTTTTTGCCAAATTTCTTTTTTTAATAATTTTGAAATGAACTTATAGGGGATTTTCTATGTGAGAAATCGAGGCACTTATATAGTTTATCCCCCCCCCCCTCCAAATTGGGGGAGGGGGGATCAGCTGATTTGGGGAGGGGGTCAACTGAAAAAAGTTTTATCATATTTGCAATAAAAATAACTATAACCAAAGTTTTTCTAGGCAAATTAACTATCTTCATACTATTTTAGCCAAAAATCACTATA
>OZJO01017040.1:0-10357 GCA_900406225.1 Acrobeloides nanus | reverse complement strand
GATTGCGCGCATTTTCGGAGCATGAAAAATTAAGCTTGACCCTGAAAATCAGGGTTTTAGAAGAAAATCGGAAAAAATTTTCGCGTTGAAACGCAGTTCTACCCTGATTTTCAGGGTCATGCTTAATTTTTCATGCTCCGAAAATGCGCGCAATCGATTTTTCGCCTAGAAATTACCCTAAAAAGTCGATTTTTAGAAGAAAATCGAAAAAAAAATTTTGAAAAAAAATCACGTAGGAAGCCGTTAACGATTCAGAAGGTGCCATAAAAACAAAAAATGCTTCATGAACTTTCCAAATATATATGTTACCTTTTTATCTAAAAATCAGTTTTACCTGAAAGACCTAGGCTTAAGCTTAAGTTTAAGCCTAAGCTCAAGCCTAGACTTAGGCTTAGGCTTAAGCTTAGGCCTAAGCTTAAGCCCAAGCCTAGGCTTAGTCTTAGGTTTAAGCTTAAACTTAGGCCTAGGCTTAGGCCTAAGCATAAGCCTAGGCTTAGGCTTAAGCTTAAGCCTAAGCCTTTCAGATAAAACTAGTTTTATTTGTTTCTGTCAGATAAAACTGAACTTTTTTCCGAAGTCGACTGGTCCTTCAATCTAATTCATACCATAAACCCCATCACCTAATAGCTTCCTGTACTCTTTGATTATAAATCGCATTTCTTCAAGTTTCAAGTCTCCCAGGGTAACCGTCTTGAATTTCATTTGTTGTAAATTTTCTGCCAATGTTTCTGCATCACAATGGGGTGTGATCAAATTTGCCATTTTTGACTCATAATTTCGGTTGCTGATTATTAGAGCCACTTTGTCCGCGGCTACAATTTCGCATGTTGTCGTTTCCAACATTGGGTCATGTGGCTGGTTTTGGTTTAGATTATTATCTTCTAGCAAATGGCAAATTCTAGCGATGTCTTGTTTATTGCATTGTTCACAACCTTTAAACAATTATGAAATCTAGTGGCGTAGGATTTTTTGAGAGGAGCATAGACGGGACCGTAATTATTGGGGAGAGGGGCTTGCCCTAACCTGGGGCCCATTGCTTAGTTCCGGAACCGGAAGTTGGAAGTTTTTACTTCCGATCTCCGGTTCCAACTTTCGGCTCCGAGATCCGACTTCCGGTTCCGGAACTAAGCAACGGGCCCTTGGAAAAATTTTAAATTTTCAGGAAGAAAAATGAAAATTTTTCAAAACTTCTACCCTCCCCCTAAATCTGCAACAAAATTATGACGCTGATATCACGACGTCACGACGAAAAATGGGGAGGACGAAAAACGGGGAGGAGCGTAAGTTTTTAATTTGTGGAATCCCACTTTTAACTAGGGATACGCACTTTGATTAGGAGATGCAAATGAAGATAGATCCACAATATTCGAAATCAGTTCTGAATAATAAACTTTGCCATTCGCGCGATAAAATGAAGACCATTCTTGGCTATCTTCAACAACATTCCAAACTTTACACCGGAAGACATTTCGAGCCGTGCAGGGACACCTTGAAAAATATGTTGTTGTTAATTTGATCTCGAAAACTCGACTCGCCAACCTTGATATCACAATCGAACTTGTTGAAACCCCTTCTAATAAACGGTCTTCTTCGAACCATTGATACTGAGGTGTTGGAAAACCGCTTGTTTTACACTGTAATTTCAGCTGTGACCCATCTCCAACAATCGAGACAAGGATTTGCTCCGGCCGAGCCCATATCACGGGGCCTAAATATTTTTTCTTACTTCAAAAAGTGTCCAAAAGCTTACAAAATTTTCTTTTCAAAATCAATTGCGGTTTGTCCATGTCCGAGCCATAGACTTTAGCCAAAGCGTGGAGTTTTGAAATGAAGCTCTTTATGGTTTGTCCGCGGATGCCAAGGAGACGTAATAAGTGTGTCCCAGGGTCTTGTAGCCGACTATACTTCTCCATCTCCAATGGACTAAAAAGTTTTTTTTACAAAAATGCTGAACTTTTTAAAAAATCTCATTCTATACACGGCGGCCCCAAAACGTGCAAAAGGTGGGAACACCCCCAAAAACGCTCAGAACTCTTGTTCTACGAGGTTTTTCTATGCTAGAAGTCGATTTCGCGCATTTTTGAAGCCTGAAAATGCTTCCCTGATTCAGGGAAGAGGAGGGTGTATTGAAGCGAAAATTAATTAAAATTTATTTTTTTACTAAGGTGTATTAAAACGAAAATCGAGATTAGCCGGCATGAGAGCTAGGTTGTCTAAAATGATACCCCTTGGGGTTTTCGAATCAATTGCGCGCATATTCGAAGCCTGAAAATGCTTCTGTGACCCTGATTCAGGGAAGGGTGTATTAAAACGAAAATCGAGATTAGTCGGCATGAGAGCTAGGTTGTCTAAAATGATACCCCTGGGGTTTTCGAATCAATTGCGCGCATTTTCGAAGTATGAAAACGCTTCTGTGACCCTGATTCAGAGAAGGGTGTATTGAAGCGAAAATTAACTAAAATTTGATTTTTACTGAGGAAAAGCTTGTCTGGGAGGTTTTCTAGGCGGGGAATCGATTGCACGCATTTTCGAAGCCTTAAAATGCTTTTCTGACCCTGATTCAGGAAAGAGTGTATTAAAGAGAAAATTAACCAAAATTTGATTTTTACGATAGAAAACCTTGTCTGGGGGTTTTTCTAGGCGGGGAATCGATTGCACGCATTTTCAAAGCTATATATATAACATAGAATAAAAATACCTCAATTTATAAACGGCATCATTGTTGTCAAAAATATGTTGCCAAAGATTATTAGCCTCGATAGCCCGGGCTAATTGTTGAAAAACTCCAAATGGCAAATCACTAATTGGGGTATTTAGCTCGAAACTCATTTCGTTTCCTGTTTACTTATCAATTCATTTTTCAAAAATACCCAACAAGGGTTCATAGAACATTTTCTTCTTTGCTCTCTTCCTCCAATGCTCAAGAAAATTTTTTTTGTTTATGTATCAAAGCTCATTCTCTTTCTGTGTGGCGGAAATGTTCACGAATTCAAAATTGCCGCCTTTGCAAAACTACCGTATGCGAAAACGAATAAATTGCCCGCTGCAATATTTCATAACGCCTGACAAAGACGCAGGGAAATAGCGCGTACTCAATAAGAGACAAAAGACACTCGCCGAGCACAATAAAATTCTGAACTTAATGTGAATTCATGTTATGCTTTCTAAGGTTCCTTATAAGCTGTCATTTTTTATGGAAGTTTTTTCGGTACAAATATACGTTTTCTTGAATGGAGTTTCGGTTTTGCTAGAAAAAATTTGCATATTCGTTAAAAGCCCATGAGAAATTGGAATATACATGGATTGACTTTTTCATGTGCTTTGCTTGTTTTTATATTCTTAGAATGACACATACATTGTAGTAACCCATCATACGAGTTTTCTTGTGCTGGAAAGGGGTAGTTTTATTCCATACGGGTTTTCTTTTTCACGCTTAAGTTGGTTGAAAATGATTTTGAGTTTTTTATGTGCTCATTCAAAAAATTTTCTGTACTGATAATGTGAAGGGACTATGGGCTGTATATAACTGTTGCTAACGCTAATAGCTGCAGCTAGTATGCACAAGTGCAGCTATTAGCGTTAGCTTTAACATTGGCCAATGCTAATGCTAATAGATGAAGCTAAAGCTAATAGCTGAAGCTAACGTTAATAGCTGCAGTTAGTATGCACAAGTGCAGCTATTAGCGTCAGTTTTAACATTGGCTAACGCTAATAGATGAAGCTAATAGCTGCATCTCGTATGCGCAAGTGCAGCTATTAGCGTCAGCTTTAACATTTATTAACGCTACTAGCTGCAGTTAGTATGCACAAGTGCAGCTATTAGCATTAGCTTTATTTTTATCTAATGCTAACGCTAATAGCTAAGCTAACGCTACTAGCTGCAGTTAGTACTGCCGCTATTAGCTTTAGCATGAGCAACAATTGTGCATACGGCCCTATGTTTTCTTATATGAAGCATAAGATGTTTTATGCAAAAATGATCAAGCTGGAGTAGACACGTAGGAGCATCGAAAATCAGATTTTCGACCTAAAAACGTTAAAGGACCAGACCAATCGGGAAAAAATCTATGTAAAAATTATATATTCGAAAAATTCATGAAAAATGGGACATTTTTTGTTTTTACGGCATGTCCTGAATCGTTGTCGTTTTTGAGAGAATTGCGTTTGAAGTTGGTGATTTTTGAAAAATCTGTGTATTACAACGAAAACATGAACTTCGTCCCTGAATCAATCAAAAGTTGCGTATTGACGTGAAAATTTAAAAAATTTTCGTTTTTCATCGACTTACGAAAACTGCCAATAAAAATTTTGAAATACACACTTTTATTGATTCAGGGACGAATTTTCACTGCGTTCATGTTTTCCTTGTAATACACAAACTTTTTGAATTTTTGTGGAAAAATCAATTGTTTTAAATGTTCATAAAATGAACATTGTAGCAATTTTTTACAATTCTATGAGACGAATAAAATGACACCAAAATCCAATTTTAAAATTGTTTTGGGTTATTGACACGAAAACATGAATCAGGGATTTCGTTTCAATAACCCAAAGCGATGTTCAAATTGGATAATTTTGGTGTCATTTTATTTGTCTCATAAAGTTATAAAAAATTACTACAATGTTCATTTTATGAAAATTTTAAAAATCGATGCAAAAATTGATTTTTTCGCAAAAATTCAAAAAAGTTTGTGCATTACAACGAAAACATGAACAATTTCAAACGCAATTATTTCAAAAACTACAACGATTCAGAACATGCCGTAAAAACAAAAAATGCTTCATTTTGTGATGACTCTTAGAGTGTATTTCAATAACGCGAAAAAAATTTGCATTGAGTAGCACAGTGGATAATGTGTTATACTTTATATTAATATATAGGTCGCGAGTTCAATCCCACCGGAAATCTAAACCTTGAAATTTACATAAATAAATTTTAGACTTTTTGCTTATGAAACAAACCGAGCTCAAGCTTGCAGTCAATTAATAAATGGAACCTCCTGCTGTAACTTCATGCTCTAGTTTGAGCCAGCAACATAGTGTTAGGTAACAGATTATTTTTTAGCTAGCTTATTTCAAAAGACCAAAGAAGCAAAAAATATATGTTACCATTTTATCTGAAAATCAGTTTTATCTGGTAAGAGTATTTTTATCTGAAAGAATTAGATAAAACTAGTGTAGGCTTGGACTTAGGCTTAAGCTTAGGCTTGGGCTTAAGCTTAGGCTTAAACTTATGCCTCGGCTTAAGCTTAGACCTAAGCTTACGCCTAGGCTTAGGCTTAACCTTAAGACTAAGCTTAAGCCCAGCCTATATTCCATTGCAAGAAATAATTCTTTCAGATAAAACTGATTTTCAGATAAAACGGTAACATCTATACTTTATATATTTAATCATTTTTAGCTCGGAGAAAAACCGCCGCGACATGGGAGGCGTAGAATTTCTCCACATTGACCCAAATCTTACATTCAACTCAATGAATCGACACTTTGAGGAACTTCCCGAAAACTTCCTGGAGACTATTAGTCCGCAACAAGGGACCCCAACGATGTCACTTGGTTTATCTAGCCAAGATGGAAACAGTTTGGGTCCCCAATTGGCTTCATTGACACCAATGAGTGTCGCTGGTGGAAATGATCACGGCGGCTATGCAACTCTAGTCCCGATGCCGGCGCCTTCGCATTATACTTCGTCACTTAAAATGGAATCACTGGATCACTTAAGCTCGCAGCTACATTCCATTCATCCCAGTCCTTTAGATAAAAGGTAAACAGTAATTTAAAAATTTACGTAACTTTGAGTACAGCATTTGAGAAGCTTGAAAACGCTTTCCTGACCCTGATTCAGGGGGAAATGAGTGTGTTGTATTGAAGCGAAAATATGAAAATTTTGAATTTTTCTTCTAAAAATCATTGTTCCTGGGGGTTATTTTTTCTGAGGAGTCCGAAAAACATGCTCCCGAGTCGAAAAAATGCTTCCCTGAATCAGGGTAAGCATGTGTAATAACACGAAATTAACAAAGAAAGATTTGAGATAATTTCGTGTTATTACACATGCTTACCCTGATTCAGGGAATAAGCATTTTTTGACTCAGGAGCATATTTTTCGGATTTCTCGCATAAAATAACCCCAGGAACGATGATTTTCAGAAGAAAAATTCAAAATTTTCATATTTTCGCTTCAATACAAAACACTCGTTTCCCTGAGTCAGGAAAGCGTTTTCAAGCTTCGGGAATGCGCTCAATCGATTCCCCGCATAAAATTAGCCCTAATGGGGTCATTTTTGAAAAAACTTTCGGATCGAAAAAACATGAAAAAATCGCCCAAATTCCGGTTTTTTATACACCCTGTACTGTTATAGCTTTGGAAGTGGCCCCGCTGGCTTGCTATCTCCTCTACTAGACAATACTCGTGAACAAAGTGCCATGGGGTTGATTGGTATGCATCGTGCAAATGGAAGAGCTAGTGATATGCTCAGCAATCTCCGGCGCCCGGTTTCGTATATAAAAGAAGAGATCAATTCGGATATGACTTTCCAAAGCGCCCAAGACTACGATACAAGTTTCGTTATGCATCAGCCTAGTCAACAAGAATTAGAGAGGATGACGGCAGAAACCCCACCGGCTATTAGTAATGTCGATGTGGCTTCTTCAATTCTGGCTTCGTTAGCTGGTGAAACGGTACGGTTTTCAAGTCACATCAGTTAGTATAAGGATTTTCAAGGACCAGGGTCCAGTGGAAAAAAAAGTTGCCATTTTGTTGATATTCGGAATGTTCATGAAAAATAGAGCATTTTTTGTTTTTACGACATCTTCTGAAACGTTGTAATTTTCGAGAAAATTGCGTTTTAAAGTTCATGTTTTAGTTGTAATACAAACTTTTTTGAATTTTTTGCAGAAAAATCAATTTTTACATGACCCTGATTCAGGAAAACTAGTACATGTTTAGATTTTCGTTTCAATACACAATCTTATTTCCCTGAATGAGGGTCAAGAAAGCATTTTCAAGATTCGGGAATGCGCGCATAAAGTGATCAAAAAAATAAAGCTCCAACTTTAGACTTCATCTATTACACCACAACAATTCATCAGCCCAACCCAACAATCGACCTCACGAAATGGCCGCTCTCAGGCCACACCAAGAAACCGTTCCAAGATGGACTCCAACTCCGAAGCATCCGGCACCAAAACCGACTTCAGTGGCGCCGGCCGAAGCTCCGGCGCAGCAGCACGCAATCGCAATTCGGCCAGTGTGACTCTCCCGCCGGGAGCCGGTGTCCCCAGAGCCACTTACTCAACAACCGATATGACCGACCCATTGAAT
This sequence comes from Acrobeloides nanus, assembly GCA_900406225.1. Classification (NCBI taxonomy): domain Eukaryota; kingdom Metazoa; phylum Nematoda; class Chromadorea; order Rhabditida; family Cephalobidae; genus Acrobeloides; species Acrobeloides nanus. Next base: position 3,036 of record OZJO01017040.1, on the reverse strand, counting down.
GCCGAAATCGACGATGCCATTTACATTGATACAAAGGATCTCTGCAAACGTGTTGCCTATGAATTGAAGCAACATTCCATACCTCAGGCTGTTTTCGCTGAACGAATTCTATGCAGAAGTCAGGGCACTTTGTCGGATCTGCTGAGGAATCCGAAGCCATGGAATCGGCTCAAGTCTGGCCGTGAGACATTCCGTCGGATGTACAATTGGATTCAGCAGCCGCTGCATATACGTCTTAGCATTTTGGATATGTATAAAGGTAAATATAAAAAACGAGATCCAGCATAAATCTCGAAATTTTAGGGCCAATGGGTTCAGCCACAACCAGCACCAACACACTTCCGCCACCAACGCCAGCACAAAATGCCCGGCATGGAACTCGTATACGTTCAAGTGGAAGTGGTGATGAAAACGGACAAGGAGGAAACTCCAAACGTCCACGACTTGTTTTTACAGATATCCAAAAGAGGACCCTCCAGGCCATATTTAAAGAGACTCAGAGACCGAGTCGCGAAATGCAACAGACCATTGCGGAACATCTCAGATTAGATATGTCAACGGTTTCGAACTTCTTCATGAATGCTAGGCGCCGGTCACGAAATGGGTCAAGCATTGGGGACGAACCGGCTCCCTATCAACAGGTATTTTCGGTACTGTGTATATCATTTCTAGGGGTATTATATTCCTTTCTTTAGCACAGCCCAATATTATAATGGGGGTAAACTAGGGATGCACAAGGTACAAAAAGATACAATCCTTGTCACCAGCCAGAAATATGCGAATTTTGAGATGAGCATAAGTTGTTTGTAGTGATAATGGTGACAAATTTGTCTCCTTTGTCACAGTAACGGGAGCTGAGCGCTCCACACACAACACAAAAAGGTACTAATAATCGGTAACACCTCCATGGCGATCAATAACCTTGAAAATTCGCTTCTGCATGCTTCCGATCAAGTTTTGGATAGTGACTTCTTCGATATTGGCCCATGCCTCCAAATGGCCTCCTTAAGCTCGTACACAGTCCTGTATTGACGATTGTTGGCGTAAACTCGTCGAATAATGATCACCCACATGTTTTCCATCGTATTCAGATCTGGGGAGCGCAATGGCCATGCCAAAAGTTGCACATTTCTTGAAAAGAACCAAATTTTCATTTGCGCACTGAATGAACTGCCGCATTGTCTTGCTGAAATCGAATTCCTCTCTCCCAAGTCCGGTCCCAACATGGCTTCAAATGGCTCTGCAACCCTTGAATATGTTCAGCACTATTCATTTGATGCGAACTGGGCCTTGCCGCAAACGTAGAAGGCGGCCCAGCACATTATTGAACCACCACCAAAATTGCGTTTCGAGAAGTACTTCGGTTCTTTGCGAAGATCTCGCCAATATGAGTTGTAACCATCGGGCTCGTCTAAGTTGAACTTCTTTTCATCGGAGAAAATCACCTAAACACTCAAATTAGTAAACCTGATCAACCTTCCCACCATACATGGGGGGGGGGGACTGTCCCCCTACTAATTCTTCTTATTGGTCGAAAAATTATAATACCACTTCTTATTTTGGCCAAAATCCGAAAAAAACACATAAGGGTCCCCCCTTATGTTTTTGACTAAAATTTGAAAAAAGTTGATTTCTTGGGTAAAAATTCCTATGTTTGGATCCACTTCTTATTTTCGGGGGTATAGGAGCAAATTCGTAAATTTTAATTGGTGAAAAAAAAGGTCGTCAAATTGCAATCCAAAAAATTTACATATGCAAAGACCACTTCTTATTTTGGGTCCCTGTCCCCCCTGCTTGCCCACGTATGCTTCCCACCATCCTCATATACCCATATGAACCTACCAAGTTCCAGTTTCTTCCCATGTTCTCTCGAGCAAATTCCAACCAGGCGCGCCTGTGCTCATCCGTAAGCTTCGGAGCAGACTTCATTTTCTCACGTACGATGTTCTTATTCTGCTTAATAGCCCGAGAAATGATTAATTTATGGACTTGAAGGTTGAAGTGTCTTAATCTGGCTCAAATACTTGGTAGAGTTGGACGCTTTCTTCATGATTCGACGCTTATCGCACAGAGATAGAGCGTCCCTTTCGCTTTTCATACCATATTGACGACTCTTGTTGACGAAATTACACATGGTCATTGCAGTACTGCCCAATTTATCACCGATTGCACGAAAACTCAATCCAGCGTCTCTGCAAGTCTCAATTTTTGCCTTTTCTGCTTCATATAGCTGCTTTCCGCTAGGCATTATTGCTAAAAACTTGAATTAAAAAAAAACAAAAAACTCGAATTAAACAAACAGTTCTGCCCAATTTATCGCCGATTGCACGAAAACTCAATCCATATTTTCTGCAAGCCTCAATTTTTGCCTTTCCTGCTTCATTTAGCTGTTTTCCGCTTGACATTATTGCTAAAAACTCGAATTAAAAAAACAAAAAACTCGAATTAAAAAAACAACGCAGTATATTGAACAAATATTATCGTGCTCAAAATTCTCCTATTCCTGTCCGATGACAACGATTGTCACTTTTTGTAAGGCACCATTTATACTTTCGTCGCGTCGCAATGCGACAGTGCATTTTGTGTCGTACAACACAGAAATGCACTGTCGTGTCGCGACACGACAGAACTATAAATCCCGCCTAACTTTTGCGACCCTAGAGTAAACTTTTTCTTATACAAAACAGCTATTCTATCACCCTTCAATATATCAATCAAGCCTTGAAATACATATGCTTCATTTTAGGTTCGTACAATCACACCGCCACCTGATTCACCTCCTCAACGGCCGAATGGAGCCCGCGTCCGTACATATAAAACATCCAGTTCCAATTCACAGATTCCGGATCATATTGAAGAAACCGTGGCCGCTGTCGCTGAACGAGCCGCACATTACTCCGAAGAAATGGGGCACGACTTTTTGAGCTCCGACGACGCCAATTTACTCATGAATGATGATCCTGCAATTTGGTCGAGTAACGACAATGGTGAAACTACTTCTTCCATTAATATGAATCAGGTTCCTTCTCCTGTAAG
>OZJO01017038.1:0-10900 GCA_900406225.1 Acrobeloides nanus | reverse complement strand
TTGAAAACGCTTCCTTGACCCTGATTCAGGGAAATTTTCGCTTCAATATACCGATTCTTTCCCTGGATCAGGGTCAAGGAAGCGTTTTCAAGGTTCGGGAATGCGCGCAATCGATTTTTCGCATAAGATTACCCCTAAAGGGTCACTTGTTAAAAAAATTATAAAAAAAATTTTTTTCATTTTTGCTCCTGCCGGTTGACAGGAACAAAGTATACTAGCTCCAAATATTTATATTATATGTTAAAATACATATTTTTAAAGATGCACATAATGGCTATTTATCATTAGGGTTAACGAAAATTTTAAAAACGACTTCAAATTCGGAGTCCTCATCTATAAAAAGCTGAAGAAAATGTACAAAACCATTTCTGGAGCCTTCGAGGATCATGAGAAAACATTAAAACAGTTTTTTGTTTATGATGCCTAAAATTAGAAATTTCTTAAAATTTCACAACTTCACAATTTCGATTAAATTTTAATCTATTAAAAAAATTTTTTCATAAAAAAGTGATGTTCTACAGTTGTTCCTGAGATCACGTTGAACAACTTTGTAGAACATCACTTTGTATGAAAAAATTTTTTTGTATTTCTTTCAAGCCCTTAAACAATTTGTCCCATATATGGGACTTGCGCATTAACGAGTTAAAGTGGGGATGATAAGTGTCCTTATTAATAAGATTTGTCCTTATTTTGAGAGGCTAAATCTTATTTTTTAACAAATTTTATTAGAAAATCTTATTTTTTCACTGATTCTATTAGAAAATCTTATTTTTTACCTATTTTTGTAAAAAATGTGCTTATTTTCATTCCTCTTGACTTATCATCCCTAGGTTAAAGAGCATAATTCTTGATGTTATAAAAGTTGGAATTTTTATTAATTTTTTAATACTAAGCAAGGAAAATATTGATTGAATGTTGACTAACATATAAGAAACGGAGCGAACGTGATTTTGAAATTGTATATAATAAACAAAAAAAACTCGAATAGATTGCCAAATAAACTCATAAATAAATTAAAAATGACACCATCTTCTAAAAGAATATAATAAAAAAATATATTATCGATTACTATTAACTTCCAGTATAAAAAAATAACAACGAAATCTTCAAATACAATAATTTTAAAATATTTTGTTCACTTTTGATTTGTTTCCAAAACTGGTTTATGAATAAAAGAAAATATATCTTTTAAACTATCAAAAATTTTTCATTGTTCAATTTGGATTAAAATTTTTACTTAATGCCTTGTTCAAATTTTCTTGTTTATTTTATAGTTTTTATTGCGTTAGACTGCAATTTTATATCTTCAAAAATCATTCAAACAAAAATTATTGATCAAAATGGTGTTTTATTTAAATCATTAGGCTTACCTAAACATAGGTAATTGTTTTACAAGTTCATTCAGCATTTTTTAAGTTGATAAAAATTCATATTGATGTACGAAAGGTGAGTGTACGAAAAGTAACGTACGAAAAGTGTTTGTACAAAAAATAACTGTACGAAAAGTCCGTGCGAACCACAATTATATGAAAAGTTATACTGCCAGTTTCAAATTTTTTTATACCTTATTTATTGATCAACTCACCCCCCCCCCAAATATCGTGCCGAAGAAAAAATTTTTCAAATAAGGAATGGGGGGCGCTACTTTAGTTAGTTTTTGTAAAATGTAACTTTTGGGCTAAAAATTTTTTTGCCAAAAAATTGCTTTTTTGAAAACATAAAAATGGCATTTTTGGCACTATAACTTTCGCCACGTTCGTGTCAATATACATATTTATTGCAAATCAGACAACTCAATTAGTCGAAATTAATATGTTTATTGACATGAAAGTAGCGAAAGTTATAGTGCCGCATTTTTGGCTAAGAATCGTATTTTGTGGCAAAAATAGACATTTTTGGACGGTTTTGGTGTAAAATGTCATTTTTTATTGAAAAAAAAGTTGTTAGTTCAAAAATAATTCGAAAATTGGAAACTTCTTGATCACTCGAAAGGAAAAGTTTTCAATTTTTCCATAAACGAGTGAATAGGCCATCGCCACCCTTTGTTTGTTCCGGCCCAACTTGACTATATACTGGCCAAAATAATAGTCTTTTGCAAGTACTTAGCTAAGGGGAGAGGCGAGAGGGGGGGGGGCACCCCGTTCCTGGAAACATTGTAAATTTTTCTCTTTGTGGGGCCAAAGTAACTTTTTCCGATTTCGAAAATTTTTGGAAAAAATGTCCGTGTTTCAATTTTGCACGAAAAAACGACATTTTTCCATCAAGAATTGTAAATTTTCGCCATTTTTTTCTCAAAAATGCAATTATTGGCTAAAATTGTCATTTTTATTCATTTTTTGTAAAAAAAACATTTTTTACAAAAACTAACTACAATAGCGTCCACTTATTTAATACAATACACCCCTTCGCTCCTGGAGATCTGGATACTCCACTACTTTTGCATGAAAAGTTTGAGTTTAGCACTTATGAACTCCTTTTCTAATCTGTTATTCACTTGATTTTTGACCCACGAATTTTACCTTTGCAGCGAAATTGAGATAAACAAATTTTAAGCTGAAACATTTTTTAGGATCGTTCGTACCACATCATCTTGCTATTTACATGTTTGTGAATGCAACCTAGGACCTGGAAGTCAACCATGTTTTTATTATGAAACGGATGGAAGTCGATATGCTTGTTGGGCAGCATGTTAATTTTTATTTTTAATAAAGTAAAATATATTCAACTTTTCCCTGCTTTAGAGTACAATCACCTACGTCATCAAATTATCTTGATCTTATACTAATCTTATTAGTATCAGTACCGGACACAGATTATAAGTGTTTACATCGGTTCTTAGGCCACTAGACTACAAAGAAGACTCAACCTGTTCTTTTTTTTCTTCGGCTTTAATCAAAGCTTGATCAACTTTGGTTGATCAAGTTGTAAACAATGACATCGGAAATGTGAGGTCTTGATCTTGCAAGATGATAAACAAGGTTCTAGGATAATATGGGAGCTTGAGCAAACATTTAGGATCACGTTAAGAAAAGCTAATGTGAAGAGGAAAACTAATATAGAGGCTAAAGTTATACACTTAAATAACAAATGTACTTTTGATTAAAAATACATGGAATCAAAAATTAGGTCGTAAACTCAAAAGTTATAAAGCCAGTGTCGAAAATGAGATGAGTCCGTGGTCCCATGCAGTGGTGGCATTAATGTGGGGTCCGTGGATCCCCTCTCAAATCAGAGAAATGAATAAATTTAACAAATGGTCCCTTATTTTTTAACCAAAATTTGATTTTTCACCAAAATTTCTTATTTTTTTCAACAAAAGTGTACATTTAAAAAAATTTTTCACTAAAAAATGTCATTCAAAATTTCGCTCCAAATATGATTTCTTGAAATCTAAGCCTAAGCCAGTCCAATAAGTTCCAATCATATGAAAAAATGATATATTCGGAAAGGTCATGAAAAATGGAGCATTTTTTGTTTTTACGGCATGTTCTGAATCGTTGTAGTTTTCGAGNTTTGTGTATTACAACGAAGAGCTTGTAACAAATTCAAAATTTCAAACGCAATTATCTCAAAAACTACAACGATTCAGAACATGCCGTAAAAACAAAAAATGCTCCATTTGTCATGACCTTTCCGAATATATAATTTTTTCATATGATTGGAACTTACTGGACTGGTCCTTTAACCCCAAGCCCCATCCTACCCTAATCGAACCTTTGATTCCATCGCTAAAGTTTCAAATTTTTCTTCTAATGATTTTTTAACGACCCCTTAAATTGACTCCATAGAATTTTGTTTATATAATTTTAAGATTTTTTGTACACACATCAAATTTTGAAATTAACGATCAATCCCAATGAATATCTCATCGACCAAGTAAATAAAATAATTTTATATATATTTATACGTCAAAAATTTCCACCACCAACTTATTATTCTTCAGTTAGTTTTGCGTCTTAACCTCCAGTTCGTCTTTAAATCCAACCACACAAACTCAAACTGAGCGCACACAAACCTGAAACCTTAAAACAATCCAGGATTACCCTTCGCACGTCAAAACTGCTTTCACCCAAAAGAAAAAATAGCATGTTATGAACCTAAAGTAGTTGAAGGAATTTAGGCGTTATCCAGTCTTAAAAAACTATTTACATAGGCTTGAAAATTCTTAAAACTTGAAATAACTTCCTTTATTTTTAGGAGTAGTTTGGGTGTTATGGTATGAAATATTAAGAGCAACCACTTAGAAAAAATGGGGATATCATGTGGAGTTAATTGTGTTTAAGTTTTTTTTGCAAGAAATTTGTAAAAATTGGTATTTTTTGCAAAAAATTCTAGTGCAAAAATCGAAAATATTGCGCCATGAATTTGATCGAGCCAAGAATGTCCAACTGATATCTGGGATATATTTTCCAAAAATGTGCATGGGGGGGGGGAGGGTAAAGGAGCAAGTTCGAAAATTTGGCCCCACTCCCAAAGGTGTAGCTGGGATTTCCAAACTTCTGTATTTTAAAGTTTTTAAATATGAAACATACGTATTCGGATTGCCCATATATGAGTTTGATATAAATTTTTGGCGAAAAATTTTTTGACCTCAACCATACATGGGCAAGCAGGGGCCCCAAAATACGAATTGGTCCCAAAGGTTACTGTCGACCAAAAAAAAACGTCGACAGGCGAAAAAGTCGAAATACGAATTCGTTCTCGATTTATGAATTCGTATACGAATTCTCACAACGAATTTAGTCTGGGCGGCTTCCCAAATACGAATTGGTCCATTAATTTTTTCCCCGATACGACGAATTAGGGGGGGAGGTACAGTGCGCAAAATGCCGAATTTTCCCCCGATACGACGAATTAGGGGGGGAGGTACAGTGCGCAAAATGCCGAATTTTCCCCCGATACGACGAATTAGGGGGGGGGGGTACATTGCGCACAATGCCGATCTTTGATAACGCTTCCCTGATTACGGAAAGGCTTGACCGTTTAGAAGCAAAAAATCGCCTGACTGTGCCAGGGAAGTGGGTTCGGCTTTGGCGATGTGCACAAACGATTCCTCGCATAAAATAACCTTGAAAAACGATTTTATAGTAAAATCCAAGATAGCTTCCCTGAATCAGGTTAGTTTGTGAAGCATTAAAGCGAAAAGTTCCTTCACTTTCATCAATATCATCATGCGATTACCGTTTTCTTTCTCTCTTTTTCTCTTTAATTTCTCTCTTTATTTTCTAAAAACACCAATGTCTTGCCATTTTTTCTTTCCTTTATTCCAAGATCACACTTTTTTTTCTAAGTATGAAAAGAAAAAGTTGTACCTTATTCCTCCACTGAACTTGTTGGCTTTGTCGGGCGGCGCAAAACGTGAAAGTTACCCTTACCTCTTTTTATGTTTACCTAATTTTCTACAGCTACGTGAGCAGAACTACTTCTTCACTCACTTATGCATAATGTCTACATAGGAAGTGGCGCTTTTGGTGGCTTTTCTTTTGTTCTGGAAAGCTTTTATTATTATTGTAAGAAAACGGTGTGATTGAGTGGCTAGGGGGATTTTTATGTCGCTTGAGAGGGGTAGAAAAAGATTAGATGGTATTTGAATTTGTGAACAAGCATAATTTCTAAAACAGAAGGAACCCTCGTTCCTGAAAAAATTGATTTTTTTAAAAATTTTTCAATATCTTTTTTCACCAAAAATCGTCAAAAATGTATATTTTTTGGTTTAAAAAGCTCATTTGAGTCATTTAATATTTGCTCGATGGTTTGTAAAAGAAATTCTTTTGAAATTTTTTTCAAAAGTTTGCCCTAGTGGGATCGAACCTGCGGGTCCAGCGTTGCTTAACTTGCCAGATCGGACGATCGGCTTCTTGGACAACTTGGCATCGCATGCGGGGTTTTTTCTTGAGGCGGAAACGGACTGTACGAATATGCTATTATCATGGACTTTTTAACTTGTCATAGTACGTGCTATAAATTTACTTAACTTATTTTTATCATAAAACTTGTAGATAATTTTCAGCTTTACAATTTATTAAACTACTTATAATCATGCGAACCCTCTTCATTTTCTTAGCCGTAGCTTTGGCTTCAGTTGCCTACGCCCAATTTGCAAATGGACAAGGACAACCCTACCAATTTAGAGTATGTGTTTGTAATTAGTTTTTTTCTTTTAGTTAGAATATAACAAGTGTGGCAAGCGAGTGAGCAAACAAGCAAAAAATGTATACAAATATCCAAAAATAGAGGTTAACCAAGGTTTTTGGAATAAAAAATGAAGATAGACGAAACTTGAGAGGGGATAAGAAAAACATGCATGCTGCACAAAAATTAACAAGGGTTAGAATAACATATAGCACACTTTTTATTACTAGTTTCTTATTTTAAAGATACGAGAAAGCTATAAAAATCCATCCCATCCAACAAATTCAATAAAGGAAAAGGTTTATGCCTCGATGTTTTATTCTAACCAATAGCGTAGGGAGGAAGATTGAGGCCTTTTTTACTTTTTGTATAGCAAGGGACTTTTTTTACTTTTTGGATTAAAAAACTTTTTTTTGACATTCCTAAGATCAGTTTTTCAAATGTCATCATTTTTTGCGCTTTTGACATTGGTTTTTGATCCTAAAGTCATAAGAACACCGACCTTGTAAATCTTTTGTAGTAAAAGTCTATTCATCACTTTAAAGGACCAGGCTGGTCCTTTAAACAAACAACTCTAACAATAAAAGTGACGAATTCGAGAATAGGAACTACAATTTTCTTTCAAATTTTAAGTCAACTAGCACAGACACGTACATTTCATGAGTGGAAGCTCGAAAAATTTGTAAAATTTAATCTGTTTGAAATGTTTCCTTATAGTCAAAAATCGACCGAGTATAAAAATATAGAATTTGAGAAATTATTAGTTATGCGTCGAAATAATGATTTTGAGGTTTTGAAAATCGAAATTTCGATAAAAGCGAAGCAAAGATCAAAGAAAGTTAAGCGTCCCCCTTATTTTTTGCTCAAACTGTTCAAAATTGTCAATTTTTCATCAAAATTCATCATTTTTCGCCGCAAATCGTCATTTTTATAGCATTTTCTACTTTAACATGACATTTTGTAGATTTTTTGGATCCGAAAATTTATTTTTCTAAGGGTAATTTTATGTAAGGAATCAGTTGCGCGCATTCCCGAGTCCTGAAAATGCTTCCCTGGGGCTGATTTAGGGAAAAAATTGGGTTTTTGAAATTGTGAAAAACGATAACTTTCGCTTCAAAACCCGATTTTTTCTGAATCAGGGAAGCATTTTCAGGGTTTGAGAATGCGCGCAATCGATTCCCATCATAAAGGGCCAATTTCCGAGTTAAACAGCGCTGTTCAGTTCTGACTTGAACAGCGCTGATCAAATTGAACAGCGTTGTTACAGCACTGTCCGATTTGAACAGCGCTGTTCAATTTGCTCAGCACTGTTCTGCTGTAACAGCGCTGTTTAACTCGGAAATTGGCCCAAAATTACCCGGGTCATTTTTAGAACAATACATTTTTGGGTCCCAACAAATGATAAAAATCCACTTTTTTTGGCCCACCCTGTATAAAATCACAGTGAGTTAAGTCAATTTTTTATTTTTCTGATTTTGGGGGCCCATCTTGAAAAAGTAAGCACTTCTGAAGTTTGATTATGTGAAAAATTTTTGGCCGAAAAATGGCTCAAAACAAATCAAAAAACCTTCTGTCTTCTTTTTTTAAGACTCATGGTTTCAAGCTGGGCCTATTGTAAACAAAAAACGAGAGTTAATTTTGTTTATTTTTGCGTCTCTTTCTTTACCTTCTTTACATAAGAACTTAAGAAAGTTGAAGTGATGCCGTCAGATTAGCCTCAAAAGAGTTTCTCAATAATTCGGAAGCTGTCACGAGGATTAAAGTTAAAAATAAAGGATTACTGTTAGCAGTAAAAATGCACATTAAACATACTGTTTTATTTTATATGTAGATAATATCCTAGGCGTAATGATTAGCAAAAAAAGTTACCATCATGGTGTAGTGGTAGTGTTGCAGTGCTTCAGTAGAGGGTGCAGCTTCGAATCCCGGCTCGTTTCAAAAGTTTTGATTAGCCCGGATTCGAATCCACGACTTCAAGCTGAAAAATGCAACACTACTTTTCGCAAAGATTTCCGGCATTGTTTTACAACACGACTTTATTACAATCATAAATTTCACTTTTACTAACATTTAACAAAACTTTTATTTCTATAGCAATATGCTTCTAACTATGGCTATGGAACTAATGGCTATGGTACAGGCTATAACAATAACTATAATAACCGCCAATTCGATCCATATTGGAATTCGGCCTCTGTCTCCAAAATTTCTGTTGCTGCATCACTGCTGACAATGATCTGCGCCTACTTTTTCAGATACTAATAAATAATCACTATCACTTTTGGGCACTGTTATTGCACATTTTTTCTGTTATAAGTTTTTATGGGTTAAATTCGCGATGAAACTTGCAAGATTGAAATTTTAGCATAAAGCTAAAACGCGAATTTAAACTTTTTTCTACAATTATTGCACTTTGAAGTCTGTTTTTCAGCAAAAAAGAACAATTTTGAGCATGTGGTCAAGAGAATAGGACCCCATGATCAAAAGAACTTTCTGTCGCAAAAAACAGACTTTAATACAGATGTCACTTTAAAGAAAACTATGCACATTTTAATCACTTTTCTTTACTAATTTTATATATTAATAAAGGTTTTTTTTATAAATAAAACTAATATGTAATACAGAGTGTCCCAAAAAGGACATTTTTCGATTTTGGGCGATTTTTTAAAAATATGTCAAGTTTTTTAATTTTCATCAAGATAAACTTATAGGGGGTTTTCTATGCGAGGAATCGATTGCGTGCATTGTCGGACCTTGAAAACGCTACCCTGACCATGTATTAGCCTATTTTCGCTTCAAAACACACACCTCTTCCCTGAAACGCAAAATTGCAAAGTACCCTTTTTGGGAACCCCTGGGAAACCCTTCCGTTTTTGGGGTTCTCAAAATTACCCCCTGGTAAAAATTCTGGTTACGGTGCTGCGCGTCAACAAAAAAATGTCGAAAACATGACGTGGGGACCTTGTCCCCCTCCCTTCCCTACTTGTGCACATATGATATGTATCCCCCCTCGGTACGGCACTGCCGGTGTTAGAATTCAAATTTGACAATAGAGAGACACCTACGTAAAGGGGGGGGGCAGACACACCCACGAACCACTCAACCCAGGACAACTCAACCCAGGACAATTCAACCCCATACAACTCAAACAAAAAATCTATAGGACTTTTCTTAACGTTAGGCTTAAGCCTTAGGCTTAGGCCTAAGCCATAAAGTTTTCACTAAAAATGGGTTGAGTTGTTAGGGTTGAGTGGTTCGTGGGTTGAGTGGCCCTGGAGCCGTAAAGGGGTACCCCTACCATAAAAAACTCGAATTTTACCCTTCATGTATAGGTACATCATGCAAGCGGTCCCCTTAAGTCAAATTTAAATTCTAACGCATTCGTTTCCCCGGTTTTTAGCAAAAATTGGAGAAAATTAGAAATTTTAAAAACAAGTCAAACTATTCGACTCAGCTCAACAAGACGAGTAAAATAAGTTATATATTGTACAAAGACGCTAACGATTCACATGGCCGAGTGGTTAGTGTGCAAGGATTGCACTTATAAGTCTCGGGTTTGAATCATGAGTAAATTTGAAGTTGTCCAACTCGGGGATTCGCATCCGAGACCTATAACAAATCCTGGAACACTAACCACAGGTGTTACGTCCCGTTTCGAAATCCCGAGAATTTTGAAAAAAAACCCCGAAATTTTGTACCGAACCTCAGTTCCGTCCCAAATCCCGAACCCCAAATATTCAACAAAATAAAAATCCCGATTCCGTCCCGGAAATCCCTAGACTTAATCCTCTCCCGAATCCCGACTTTGTTCGTTCCGAAAAATCCCGTCCCACTATGATGCGAATCCTGATCTAGAGACGCAACACTACTAACCATTCGGTCATGTGAATCGTTAGATTCTTTGTACAATATATACCTCGTTTTACTCATCTAGTTGAGCTGAGTCGAATGGCATGACTCATTTTTAAAACTTCGAATTTCTTCCAATTTTTTCCTCAAAAACCGACATGCCATAAGCCTATGACCCAAATCTCCCGGCTAGACAAAATTGGCCGCTAAAACGTCGGATTTTTTGAATATATATGATGTCTGGCTTTTCGCTTCAATACATTTCCCCCGAATCAATATTTGAAGCGCATAAGGTTTTCAATTATAAAGGCTAATCGCTGTACCTCCTTGCGTCTCGGTCACTTATGTTTATTAATTAACGTAAGTTAACTAACATGATATTGAAGCAATCGCTTTAATAATTAGCTTATCTATGAATTTTTTACAATTTCTAAACCATTTATAGCAATATGCTCCTCAACAAGGCAATAATCAAGGAGGAGGATTTAACAATCAACAAGGACAACAACAACGCCAACCACAGCAAAATCAACAATTTGGAAACACCAGAAATTCCAATCAACTACAAAGAAATCCGCAACAACAGAATTCCGCGTCACATTTCGACCTTTCATTAATAACCTTGTTCTTTAGTGTGCTTTATAGCATCTTTTTGTATAATTGAAGAGCTTGCTTCAAAACATTTTTTTAAATGAAATTTTTTTTGGCTTTATTTGTGCTTATAGAAACGTATCAAAGGAGATAAAATTTTTTGTTGTGTAATTAACATTGGTTATTTAAGAGAAACTTTCTTGAGTGTTCAAAGGTTGTCTTAAACGGTTCGAGCGCGCTCCAAATTGAATATTTATAAAGTGAGATTAACGCATGAGAAAGTTTTTAGAAGTCATTTTGAGTCAAAATTTGATCTCTAAAAAATTCA
>OZJO01017037.1:0-13659 GCA_900406225.1 Acrobeloides nanus | reverse complement strand
TGAAAAATGGAGCATTTTTTGAATTTACGGCAACCTCTGAATCGTTGTAGTTTTTGAGATAAATGCATTTGAAGTTCACGATTTTTGAAATCTGTGCATTACAACGAAAATATGACCACGGGATAAATTCGTCCCTGATTCAATAAAGGTTATGTATTAGCTAGAGCTAAGGGCCGCCACTAATTCGTTCAGAAATTTTTGACTTCACTAATTTATCACTAATAACATCACAAATTCCGTTCGGACACATCACTAATAGGCGTTTGGACGTGTTCAGAAACGTTCTGACGCGTTCGGAAACGTTCAGATGCGTTCGGAAATGTTCGGACGAGCGCCCGAACGCATCCGAACGTTTCTGGACGCGTCCGAACGCCTATTAGTGATGTTTCCGAACGCAATTAATGAAGTTATTAGTGAACTAAAGTCCGTTCGGGAACCGTCCGAACGTATTAGTGGCGGCCCTAAAAGTGACAGTCTTGTCACATTTTGTGACAATTGTCACAATTTGTGACAAAAAGTTTTTCACTTTTCTTTTCACTAAGTTTTTGCTCTATGATAAGTTCGACAGAAAGCCAGACAACGAAGAAATTTATTTTTTTAACCTAACAAATAATAATAAATTTCTTCGTGGTCTGGCTTTCTGTCAAACTTATCATAAAACAAAAACTTAGTGAAAAAAAATTTTTTTTACGAGTGGAAACAATTTTTTGTTTGAATAAAATTTTCGATTGTTGCATATTTATTTTCTCTGTCGTGCTCGAAGGGTGAGGCTGAAAACCAAACCCGTAAGAGCTCGGGTTCAGATTATAAAAAATAAAATAAAATTCTTTATCAAGTTATCGGACAAATTGACATGGATATTTATTACCACGAGAATTTTTGAAATATGCTTATTTCTCTGATTTCTCTTCTTTTTTGCTTAACCTTTTTTCTTGGTCGCTGTATCTCGTATAATTCCAGTGTCTTTTTGTTTGTTTAAACCTCACAAAAAGTGAGTTGTGCTTGTATCTAACAAGTAATTTTTACATGTGCCAATAGAGAAAAGTCATCGATTTATGCTTATTTATTACTTCTAAATTTTAGATAAAAAATTTTTATTTCTAATGTCCGAAACAAATATTGATCTCTGTTTAGTATGCGGTGGCAAAACTAAGCACTTACATTACCAAGTATGACGTTCGTAATCATAAAAAAACATTTCTCGTATAGAAAATCCCCTATAATGTTATTTAAAAAAAATTTTTGGCGAAAATTTTCTCGAAAAATCGCAAAATTTCCGTTTTTTCTTCTCATTTATATTTAGATCGCTTCGTGTAGAGCTTGCGCTACATTTTTCAAACGATCTATAGAATTAGGAAGTTCGTATAAATGCAAACTTGGTACTAAAAGATGTAATTTGAAGGAAAGAAATAATAAACATCTATGTCGTTATTGCAGATTACAAAAATGCAAGCAATTGGGCATGAAATTAGAAAATGGTATGAAAATGGGGCCGGTTGCACAATTTTGGATTAATTTCTAGCTGCAGTTAAATCTTCAGCTACGGATTTAGCTGCAGCAGAGATTTTCCTACAGTTTTGAAAATGGATCATAACTTTTTAAAGTTTATTTCACGAGAAGGTAGAAAAAAGTTGCCGCTATGGTCAATCGGCAAGGGAAGCCGAATGTCCGATCTGGCAAGTTAAGCAACGTTGAGACCGCCAGGTTCGACCCAGCTAGCGTTTTTGCATTTTAAAAACTTTTGAATTTTGACAACAAATTAACGAGAAAATAAGGCAAAAATTTTTGTCTTATTTTGTCGAAAAATTTTTTCCAAATTCAAAAGTTTTGGCTCTAGCTGGATCGAACCTGGAGGTCTCAACGTTGCTTAACTTGCCAGATAGGACAGTCCTTCTTCATCAGTATCAGAATATCGAGCAAAATCATCAATATCGTCGTCAAAATAATACTGATTTTCGTTATCTCCAAGACTAACAGTATCGGATAGAATAACATATTCCGTGTCTTCTACTTCCTCGGTAATGCCATCTCCAAACAATTCTTCATTTTCTGGAATAGCAGGGTTTGGTTGTAAAGCCATTTAAGAGCTAATCAAACTATCTCAGTTTTCCATTCATCTCTCAGCGATTTACCATGGAACTGCAACTTTTTTCCACCTTCTCGTGAAACAGACTTTAAAAAGTTATGGAGCCATTTTCAAAACTTTAGAAAAATCTCTAACTGTAGCTGAAGATTTAGCTGCAGCTAGAGATTAATCCACAGTTGTGCAATCGGCCCAATGAAGTTTAAAAAAATACCGTATTTCGTCTAAAATAATCACCAAGGCTATTTTTTCAATCATGCTAAAAAGGTAGAAAATTTTTTTAAAATGTCGGATAAATTGATATGTTTATTTTACAACTCGATCGATCTAAAAAATTTGTGTGCCAAAACGAATGCGAAAAATCTGTGGGAAAATTCGTTTTGCCAAAATTCGTATGCAAAAAATCATAGAGCCAAAAAATTCAAACAAATTTCTAGGAAGAAATTTGAACAAATCAGTGCCACTCACTTCAAGTACAACACAAGAGCCTATAAAATCACAATCAATAAAATCAATACTGCCATTTACAGCTTTAAGCCTATTTCCATACTCCAGATTAATAATAGAAGAAAATGGGAAAATGATTCTAGATATGGCACCATTAGAAGCTGCACTTGTAGAAATTTTAGATTCGGTAAGCAAATCAAGATGAAAAAAGTTTAAGAATAGCGTTTACATCACATGAAAAAAGTGAAATGATGACAAAGTGAAGAAGTGATGCAATGGTTTGAGGATTTCTCCGGAAACACAAAACCAATTCTGATAGTTTTGGTGACGTTAGAAAGCTGGACATTGTAGCAATTGAACGACACCAAAATCATGACATAACTCTTTCTGGTTGCGGAGATATTATGCATAATTAGTCTAAAATGTCGAAAAAATTGACATTTCGGACTAATTGTGCATAATATCTCCTCAGCCAGAAAGAGTTATGTCATAATTTTGGTGCCATTCGATTGCTACGATGTCCAGCTTTCTAACGTCACCAAAACTATCAGGCAGGATTTATACTTTCGTTGCGACGCGACAGTGCATTTTTGTGTCGCGAGTTGGCGTTTATAGTCTTTCGCGCGACAGTGCTTTTTGTGTCACGCGACGTGTCGCAAGTTAGTGTTTATAGTCTGTCGCGCGACAGACTTGTCGTGCGAGCGACTTATCGCATGATAGAACTTGGTTTGAAAAAACGCTTCTCCAACAACAGGTCTCGGTAGTGCAGTGACAAAGCAGTGGTCACAAGATCGCGCATTCGAATCCCGCTTGGAGCCAAGTTTTTTACATTCGGCCTTGTGTCGCGTGGTCAGTACTTGCGACGTAGTAGGCTGTCACGCGACGCGTCGTGCGACGTGTCGCGAGACAACAACTATAAACGACACTGGAAAATTGTTTGCACTACAAACGTAATTGCTCTGCGACGCGTCGCACGACATGTGGCGACGCAACGGAAGTATGAATCCTGCCTCAGAATTGGGTTTGTATTTCCGGAGAAATCCTCAAACCATTACATCACTTCTTCACTTTTTTCATGTGATGTAAACGCGCCTTTAGCCAAAAACTCACTCTTTATTGCCAGGAGTAAAATTAACATTTATGCAACAGCTGAATTATGGATTCACCTTATTCAGTAATCAATTTAAACCCCAAAAGCCTGTTATAGTAACAAATGAATTGGATAGATATGCTTTGATTAAACATCAAGGGAAGTTTATGATTATATTGGCAAAAATACTTATGTGTTGCGATAGCTTTGCAACTCTGGATTTTAATAATAAGGTAGTATTATTTTTTAGGCTCTGATATAAAAAAATTGGTATATCTATGGGAGAAGGGGAGATGCAAGGGCAAAGATGTATCTGACCGCCAGGGGTCGATTGTTGTACTTGACAAGTTACAAGTAGCTTTAAAAAGCGACAAGTGAAAAGTGACAAAAAGTTATTTCCTATGAAAAATGGATGATTTAACAAGTTTTGGGCATTTTTAATAAAAAAATTATGATTTTTAACGACTTTTTATACCTTTTGTAGTTTTTATGATGCACTAAAATTTTTTCAATTGTCAAACTTGTCAACTTTTTTGTGCATTTGTCACTCGTCATTTATCAAGTGCCCACTTGTCAACTTTTTCATTCATTTTTGCTCACTTGTCACGAATCACTTGACACTTATCGTTTATCACTTGTCAAGTATAACAATCGACTCCAGACATGGGGTGCATCATTCAAAATTTTAACTTGAAAATGATATTATTTTTTAAAATTTCAAAATGGTTACTTTTTTCTCTGACTCTCTCTCTCTCTGAGAGATGAGAGGTTCGCAGATCACAACAGGAGTTACTCCCAAATTACTAGGGCTTTTTGCACATACCCAACGGGGCCAGGGGAATTCCATATGCTCAAGGCTACGGAAATCGAACTTAGACACTCCGGGCCCAACGTTGCTTAACTTGCAAGATCGGGCCGTCCGGTGACGTACCGAGAGAACTATACTTCCTTAAAGTTACTATCTTTATATCCTACTCTTTTTTTCGGCCTTCAGCTGAAATAGGGGGACTGGTCCCTGAAGAAAAAACCCGTTTTGGACACCTTGTATATCTAGTTTTAGTTTATTTTGTTCAAAAATTCTTGGTACATTTTTTATCAACTCGAAAGGCAATATACATCAATTGAGCATTTTGGAAGAGCGAGAAACGACTTTAGATTATTATTTGATGACAAAATTGCCCTCGATTATGATGACGGCGGATTTCATATTAAAGAAATTGATAGAAAGATTTTTCCAAAAAACTTAAAAGAGTAAGGTTGCGCGATTTTTGTCTAATTTTGGCAGAAAGTTGTTGGGCATACTTTACTTGTTATAAATATGCTCCTGGTTTGGGTATCTGAAGCTTCGTTGCGGAAATATTGGAACGAAAACTTTATACAATTACAACCTGATTAAATTTTAACATCTAAAAATAATAGCAAAGATGGTCGAGTGGCAAATGACTCAATTGACAGTAGAAAGATGTCAGGTTCGTTTCCTTACGAGTCAATTTTTTTGCATTTATCAAATTTTCGTGCCAATATCTCCACAACGAAGCTTCAGGTACCCAAACCAAAAACATATTTATAACAAGTAAAGTATGCCCAACAACTTCCAAAATTAGAAAAAAATCGATTTTACATGTTTTAAATTCCCTTGTTAGTTGTAAGTCGAGACGTTTAGCGCCGTGTTTAGGCTGCATGCTAAACGTCTCTCGACCAGCTGGTCGAGACATTTGGCGAGCAGCCTAAATTGAAGTCTAAGAACTAAAGAATTTGAATTTTAGTCTCTGGATCCCATTCCGAGACAAATTTGTGAAAATTTTCATGAACCCTATGAAAGAATTACAACTGACTCAAGACGAACTGACTTTTTTGCTTGCCCAAATTATATGGAATGTACAAGGTAAGGTGGTATCAAAGATTTATTATGCTCCATTTTATTGTACAGAAGTTGAAGGCCTATCTGAAGAAGTTGTAAAATTATCCGAGCAAATCAATGAACAAATTGGCATGGATTTACATAATTATTATGTTCATGAGAGGGGTATAAGCATTTTTGCTAGTCGGTTAATTAAACTAACTAAATTGGTTGAAGCGGCCAGAGTAAGTTTTGTTTTTTATTGGGTCGTTACGAAAAAAACGAACTTTGCAGATGCCATGGAATCTTAATAAAAATTACCTTTCCGGGGGAATCGATTGCCCAGCCGCGAAAAAAATTTAATTTTTTTGCCCCTGATTCATGGTTTTCGTTTCAATAACTCAAAAAATTTGTCAAATTCGATAATTTTTGTGTCGTTTTATTCGTCTCGTTGAGTTATAAAAAACGCAGTATTTATTTTGTTTTAAATGTTCAAGGATTTTGAATTAATGATTGATTACATCGTTTCAATAAACAATCTGATTGATCTACAAGCTTTTCGTTTCAATGTTCAAACTCGTTTGAAAATGTTTTTGTTTCGCTCATAACTTTTTACGGTTAGATTTTCAAGTAATGCCGTAAAAGCAAAAAATGCTCCAAATTTTGTGCTCTATCACATGGCATCAACTCCCCAAAAGTGGACTGGTCCTTTAAAGCTTTAAAATTTTAGGATATTATACGATCTAAATCGGAATTATTCTTAATGGAAAAGATTTTTGATTCTGTTGAGTTTTCTATAGTTGAATCACCCAGCTTTTGATAACCGAAGACCATGCCATGAAAACTGTGAAGCATTGTATAAAACAACTTGATTGGAAACGCGAGGCAAGGGGCCTTAAAATATTATTTCATAATATTTAACTCAAAATACTTTTCGTTTATTCGAAATAAACTTATTCCATATTCATCGCTAGTGATATCTTGGTCTACCAATACCTTGTTATCTTATAGTCTTTTTTTCGTCAAAGATTTTTTTCTTCTATAAAATTTTTCCAATTGAATCAGGAATTAAAAGAAGAATTGTTTATTGAAACGAAAAAAATTTAAATTCTTTGAAAGAAATTTAAAAATTCTGATATAGTTTGTAGTTCGTATTCAGAGATTAAAAAATTCTTTCAAAGAATTTAAATTTTTTCGTTTCAATAAACAATTCTTCTTTTAATTCCTGATTCAATCGGAAAAATTTTATAGAAGAAAAATCTTTGACGACAAAAGGACTATACTGGATTCCCACACTATGAGATTCCCATCTATCTCCGCGTTCAAGAAGTTTCTAAAATAAATATATGGCTTCATCCAATAAACAGTGACGTGTCAGCGAGAGGTAAGGGGGCCATGCCCCCAAACCGACCATTTCTAGCAGAGTTTTTATCATAACTTTTAAAATCCATTTGACTTGATTCTGGCGTCATTTTGAAGCCCAGAATCTGATAAGGGACGTCACGGAACTGTCATATTCAAAAATTTTTCAAGTCCAGCTAACTTTGTAGAGCATCCCACTTGCCATTTAAAAGTGATCGGATTTTTACCTTACAAGCTCTTGACTTTGAGCTATGAGGCTTGCAAGTTTCAAAATTTTATATGGATTATAAGCACTTTGAAGTACAATGAATTTTATGTGTTCATGGCTTAGTGCCAGTGCTTTGCAGTGTCACTAAGCCCATCGCTTAAGGTCGATAATCTTTTAAAAAATATAAGTGGGATCCCCTATGTTTTAGAAGGGTTGTGCCAAAATTTCAAAAATTTTACAGACAATCGCCCATACATGACTGATTCCATTTGTTTTTTATATATTAAAGGAGCGATTTTTCTTCCAAATTTTTTCTTTTTTTATATAAAAAATCTTTTGAATTTCTCTCTTGTTTTTTAATCTCTTATTTCTTTTCATAAATTGTTTAAAAATTTTCTTTCTCTTTCTTGCTTTCTCATACAATCTCGCTTTCTTTTTGTTTGCTTACTCGTCGATAAAAATTCTATCCTGTGCTTTGTGTTCAAGTAGAAATTGTTACATGAATCAGTATGGCAATGTCACACTTTATTGATTTTTTAAATATTTCTTTGTGATGTATTGTTTATAAATCGAATCATTTTTTATTTTAAATGCCGGAAACAAATGTTACAAATGATCTTTGTTTAGTATGCGGTGGGAAAACTAAATATCTTCATTACCAAGTAAGATAAAAGTCGTCCAAAAACTTTTTATCCACCCTGTAAAATGTTACATAAAAAAGTATTTACTTTAAAAAATGAAAAGTTCTCCAAAAATCACAAAATTTCAGTTTTTGGTGCACTGTACTTCCGAAGAATAAAATTGTTCGATGCCTAAACATTTTAGATCGCGTCATGTAGAGCATGTGCAACATTCTTTAAACGATCTGCCGAGCTAGGAAGGTCATATAAATGCAAGCTTGGTACGAAAAAATGCAATCTAAATGAAAGTAATGGCAAGCGGATGTGTCGTTATTGCAGGCTACAAAAATGCAAACAATTGGGCATGAAATTAGAAAATGGTATGCATAACAGCTTTCAATTAACTCTCCCAAGGCCGAACATGGCGGCGGTATATTCTAAGTCAGAATTTTATGCTAAACACGATCCTGCAAAAATAAAAATCTAAAAAGCTATGGAACCTAGGTTCAAATGCACGTTGTCTGAGCTCTCTCATACAAAAAACCGCATCAAAAATGACCGATTGATGGCGAGAAACCCTCAAATCAATGATAGTCCCAACCTACTGGATACTCTATATATTGTCCTTGATAAAAATCCGCGTCAAAAATTGATCTTTGTTAAAAAAACCGGTCAAAAAATCCGAGATTTTTGCATAAATTTACGCATAACTTTTTATTGAAGCGAAAACTTCTATGATTGTTTAGACACCAAATTAAAATGAGCGGTCAATGAGCTATAAATTCAATTCCTACGAAGAGATATGGCCATTAGAAAATTGGGTAAAAATTAGAAAAAGGCCATAATGAAAACGTGCATTTTTACTTAGGTTCCATAGCTTTTTAAATTTTTATTTTTGCAAGATCGTGTTTAGCATAAAATTCTGGCTTAGAATATATCACCGCCTTATTCAGCCTTTGGAGTATTAAATCAAAAAATTATAGGGAAAAATATGGGTAAAGAAATTCCATCTCCATCAAATGAAATACGAAATTCTTTAACATCACAGCCAACTTCTTCTGTAATAAGACCATTCTCGGCTATAGAACTTTTCCCATACACTAGATTAATATTCAAAGAAGATGGGAGAACTCTTGTAGATATGTCACCAATTGAAGCGTCGATTAATGAAATTCTCAATTCAGTAAGCAAATGTTGTTTTATTAATGAAATTTGGAGCTACTACACAATAGGGGGCTACCCATGTGAAAATTTTTTCTAAATTTTTTTTCTGGAATGAGCCCTCTAGAGGTAAAAACATGTGGGGAATCCGAAGTTGACATTTTCGAAGCGAACAAACGCTTCCCTGATTCAGGGAAGCTGTATTGTGTATTGAACCAAATTTTTGCAATTATCTGATGCTGAGGAGTTTTATAAATATCAAATTCGGATTCCCTGCGCATTTTTACCCTAAACGGGACCGTTTTTAGGCAAAAATCGCATTTTTGCTACTTTTCGCTTCAATACACAATACGCGTTCCCTAACGCTTCTCTGAATCAGGGAAGCGTTTTTTTGCTTCGAAATTGTCAAATTCGAATTCCCGCACATTTTCATCCCTAGAAGGGTCATTTCCAGAAAAATTTTTCACGTGGATGGTCCCCCTCCATGTAGTAGCTGAAATTTTTAGCCTCATGCTAGTCCTGTAATTCCTGGCATAAAGTTAACGTTTATGCAGCAGCTAAATTATGGATTCACCTTATTCGAGGATGAATTTAAACCCAAAGAACCCATTACCGTTACGAATGAATTGGATCGTTATGTGCTGCTTAAGAATCATGAGAAATTTATGCTTGTATTGGCCAAGATTCTCATGATTTGTGATCAATTTGCAACTTTAGATTTTAATGATAAGGTAAGCCTAATTTTAGACATAGTGAGTAGAAATTACGGTCACAGAGGGCGGGAGTGACTAGTAGCACTATCTAATTCACTTTCTTGTGGTATAGGGAGAACATAGGAAAAGGGGGTCCACTTGTTAGAAAATTGTCGCTGCGGTCTTCTTAAAAATAGAAAAAAGGTCAAAAAAATTTCCGCGGCATAAATGGCTATTTTTGTAAAAATTAAAAACTTGAAAAATCGCAATTTTTCGGGGTTTTTCTCCATATGAAACTTCATAGTCTGACCAAATTTTAGCTTAATCTATTCAAAAATTCTTGGCACATCTTTTATAACATCGAAAAACATTATACCTCCATTGAGTATTTTGGAAGAGCGAAGGAAGACTTAAGAGTGCTTATTAATGATCAAATTGCTGTTGATTATGATGATAAAGAATTTCGTATAAAAGACGTTGATCGGAAGATTTTTGATAGAAACATAAAGTAAGTGTATAGAAGAGACGTTTTCTTGAACACTCGAACTGACCTATAGTCAATAACTTGCCAACCCAATACTTATGTATTATTTGTAAGCCGTATTTTTTATAGGCTTTGGCTCCCATTTCGGGATAAATTTGTCAAAAATCTAATGAATCCTATGAAGGATCTACAAATAACTCAATATGAACTAGCTTTTCTCCTTTCACAAATTTTATGGAATGTACAAAGTAAGCTATTGGGTTGATCCTAAAGTTTTGAGACTTTTTTTACATGAATTTTGGACACGAAAATTAATTTTTTTTTAAATACCACTATAGGGGTAATATGCGGGAACCGAGTGCGCGCAGCGTGAAAACGTTTCCCTGGCCCTGATTCAGGGAAGGGGTGTATTGAAGCGAAAATGAACAAAAATTCGAATTTTCACTGGGAAATCGGCTGATTAAGGGTTTTTCGATGCGAGGAATCGATTCGCGCATTTTTGAGGGAAATTTTTTCATGACTCATTTTTGAATCAGCGATTTTCGTTAAAAAAATTTTGGATCATATCTCTCGTAGGGGTAGCTTCCAGTAGTCAAAATCAAAAAATTTCTCAGATTCGAGTTATCCAAGTCTCAAAACCCCTGAATACAAAAAATCAGACGATTTAGAAAAAATTTGAAAAGTCGATTTTTTTACCAAGTGGTAAAAAAATCGAATTTTCAAAAAGTTCTCCTAATCTGCTGATTTTTTGTACTCGGGGGTTTATCGATATGGGGAATTCGAATATGGATGAATTTTATGATTTTTATTACTTGAAGATACCCCCATGAGAAATATACTCCATTAAAATTTTTTAACGAAAATCACTTAAATTAGTATCAGGAAAATTTTTTTATGCCTCAAAAATGCGCGCAATCGATTCCCCGCATCGAAAAGCCTTAGACAGCCGATTTCCTGGTGAAAATTCGAATTTTGGTTTATTTTCGCTTCAATGTACGCACCCTCTTCCCTGAATCAGAGCCAAGGAAGCGTTTTCACGCTTCGGGAATGCGCTTATATACATATATAGCTAATGAAGGTCTGTCTGAAGAAACTGTAAAAGTTGCCGAGCAAGTCACCGAACAAATTGCCATGGATTTACATAATTATTATTTGTACGAAAGGGGTATAAGCATGTATGCTAGCCGGCTAATTAAATTAACTAAATTAATTGAAGCTGCTAAAGTAAGTGTCATTTTATACATTGGCAAAAAATTTAGGATCTTATAAAAACTAAAAAAGAATTATTCTTAATGGAGAAGATTTTTGATGCAAATGATATGACTATAGTTGAATCTCCGTTATATGATTGGAGGAACTTATAAAATAAAATTTTTCGCTTTAAGGGCCTCCACTAATTCGTCTCGAGGTCGAGATGCGGCGAGACGCGTCGCGACGGAATATCTTTTTATAGTTGAAGAATTTTGACATGGTGTCACTTCATAAAATGTAGCTCTCATTTCTCGAAATTTTTGCAAACGACATCATGTCAAAATTCCTCAACCATAAAAAGATATTCCGTCTCGACGCGTCTCGCCGCATCTCGATTGGTTGAACTAATTCGTCGAGACAAATTAGTGGAGGTCCTAAAGGACCAGTCTACTCAGAACAAAAACCATGAAAAAATTATATATTGAGAGAAAAAATTTTTGACTAGTCATATATAGTCTCTATTTTTGGGCTCTAAAAAAAATTTTTTAATTAAAAAATCGAGCACAGCGCACCATCGATCACAGTGCAATCGAAATTATGGTGCGTTTTTAAAGAGTTTGAAAAACCCGCGTACGTTTCTATAATTGTTTGAGCAGATGTTTTGATACATTAAAGAGTCGTTTTTCTTTTATATTAATTATTTTAAGAGAAAACGTCAATGTAATTCTCGCTCTCTAGTCTAAATTGGTCGCTTTTAAAAACTCCCTGATCTTAAAAATATCTTTAAAGGGAGGTGTGGTTTATGTCACTTCTTGGGATCCAAAATAGGGCCGGGTAGAAAATTTTTTTAACAAGTGACCCCTTAGGGGTAATTTTATACGGGGAATCGATTGCGCGCACTCCCGAGCTATGAGAACGCTTCCTTGACCCTGATTCAGGGAAGGGATTAATGTTTAAAGTGTAAATCTGAAAGTGCGATTTTCAAGGAAGCAGTTTCAAGGTTTGGGAGTGCGCGCAATCGATTCCCCGCATAAAATTACCTCTAATGAGTCACTTGTTAAAAAAATTTTCTACCCGGCCCTACTTTGGACCCCACTTTTCACGAAGTGACCATAAACCACATCCCCCCTTTAAGAGTTGTTCTTAAGGCCTCCACTAATTCGTCTCGACGATTTCGAGATACGCACTAATTGCATAGATGGCGTCGAGACGGTTTTATTCTTCAGGGGCAACGAATTATTGAATGTGGTCTTCAGCAAATTTATAGCCCACAATGCATAACAAGTTAAAGACAACATTCGAAAATTCGTTTATCCTGAAAAGATATTCGCAATTTAAAAAAGCGTCGAGACGCATCGAGACACGTCGAGACGCATCGAGACATGTCGAGACACGTGGAGACGCATCGAGACACGTCGAGATACATCGAGACGCGTCGAGACGAGCACTAATTGCAATTAGTGCTCCCCAAATTGCTATTAGTGCGGCATTTAGTGCGGAATTAGTGCTTCCAAAATTTCGAGACGCAATTAGTGGAAGCCCTTAATCATAAATTTTTTCTCAACAAATCCAAAAATGTTCAACTACTCTCTTGAAGTTTTCTACCCGCCTACATTAATGCAGATTTACTACACGACTGTCTTAATCATGTTCGTGATTAACACTTTATTATTTGTATTTATTTCATATGCTATTATATTTCATGGAATGATACTACAAGTGTACCGTTGGCTATTGCTTATAATTTTCATTTTAAGTTATATTATTGACTTTGTATTGGCTTCTGGACATTTTGTATCCTTTTTACCTGCAATAATTTTTTATTTTGATGGCATTATAGCGAGATTTTTTGACGCAAAATTATTGGTTGGCATCATGATGTCAACGATTGCTATAAAATTGTTGACATTGTTGGTTGTTATAATGTATAGATATTCAATGACAACTACTGGACGGTTGCAAGAATTTTTTCAAAGTCCAACAAATTTGTGGAAAACATTCTTAGTGCACGTGTTTGTCGGGTTTAGCCCGATGCTTGTTTTAGTTTTCGATAGTGAAGTATGTGCAAGAATTTTTTTATAACGGGAGGGGAGACTTGGAAAGGGAAGTCATAACGGCCAATCGCAGTGAAAAGTGATAAACGTCCCTTTGTGTTTTGGAAAAATCTGGCAGTATAACTTTTCGTACAATTGTGGTTCATACGAACCTTTCGTACGGTACTTTTCACACGATACTTTTCGTACAGTACTTTTCGTACGGTGCAGAGCGTTCATTTTGGTATGCAACATCAATGTTTTTAGTCGTTCTCGCACCCCCTCTAACGAATTTCTATGCGGTTTTTTTTAAATTGTAGCTGAACAATGACCGAATTAGTGTTGATAAAAATTTTCGAAATCCGTTGATTCTAACATTGTCAAAAATTACTTTGAAGTTTTCAAAGTCGATTTTCTTCACCTTAACAAAATATTAGAAATTTAATTT
>OZJO01017030.1:0-34285 GCA_900406225.1 Acrobeloides nanus | reverse complement strand
TCATGTATGATCTGCACCCCCCCCCCCTTAAAGGGAGTGACAATAATGGCCTAATCTAAGGAAAAAATTTTTTATAAAAAGATCATTTTTAGGGGTAAAATCATGTAGAAATCGATTGCGCGCATTCCCAAAGCGTGAAAATACTTCCTTGACCCTGATTCAGGGAAATAGATGAATGTTAAGGGGAATCTTATATACAGGGTGTGCAAAAATTATCCGACTCCCTATTGTATACTTTTATAAGATACTTTTCACCATAACTTTTGATGAGAATATCTATACATCGAGATCTTGATGTCATTTTAAAGCTACGAATGTGAGCTTTAAAATGACACCAAGATCTCAATGTATCCCATCAAAAGTTATGATGAAAGATATCTTACTATAGGGGGTTTAGATAATTTTCGCACACTCTATAAGGGGATTTTTTTTAAATTTCGGCTCTCTAAGGGGGAACCTGCCCCCTTGCCTATGCCATTGTCTGTGTCATGAACATATACACGAATAAAGTATTTTATTAGACTACTACTTATTAATACAAATTCACATTTAAAAAATGGAAAATTATGCGAAGGAAGGATCTGCCCTTTTCGGAGCCAGAATTTCTTACACTTTTAAAAACATAAGGCCACAAGACATGACCTTTTTTGAGAAACGGATCATAATTTTAAGAAGGAAAATTATTCATAATTTTTGTGAATCAGCAGAAAGAAAGAAAAGAATTTTCATAAAATCACAGAAATCAAAAAATATTCAAGTTTATCGCAAATCTTTGCATTTGGCGACAGCCATACATTATCAATGGGGGAGGGGGACTGTCCCCCCCCTCATGTAGCTAGCATCGAGCCAAAAATTAAGATTCATATAGCCTCGGAGTTTCAAATCTCAGAGGGCAACTTTGGTCGACAACATATAGCCCGAGGTAGCTTGTCCCCCCCCCCCCCCTCCTTGTTCATGTATGGCGACAGCCTACATCTTTTTCCTCTTTAGTGCGCCGTGACACGGAGTCCTGTTTAAATATTAAAACTTTATTAACATTCAAGGCATTTACAAAAAGTCGTTCAACGAAAAAGATACATTATAAAATTACATATCAAAAAAGTAATCAATTTTTCCGTACTGATTGAAAACAATATTTTTTTCATTTATGAAGGATATTGTGTTATAGTCGCGGTGCCTTGACAGTCTTGGAATTTCTTCAAGTGTCCCCACTTGCCAACGAGAATGTTATCCACATCTGGTGCACGCAAAGGAACCGCTGCCTTACAATTTTGTATTTGAGTAACCACTTGAGAGATTTGTTGGTCGGGTCCTCCGGGCGGGACTGGGCCATAGATAATGTTAAAGATGTTGTTGGTAAAAGGTTGGACTTGAGCTTTATCAGCTGGGGACAAGTTGGAAGTGAAATTATTCCATCCGTTGGTGAAGAGAGTTGAGTTGTCCGATTGGATAATGATCAAGCTGTTGCGATCGTTGAAGCATTCGCGTGGAATTTCGCAGTTCCAAGCTGGAGACGTTTGAACGACTGAAAATTTTTGATCACATTTCTTTTTCTGGGAGAGAAATTTGTCATTACTTACCTTTCTTATAGTCAGCGAGGGTGCCAAAGCTGCCGAGTGGAATGCAATAGAAGAACTGCTGCTGTACATACGCACTAATGAAAATTTGTAAGACAGCGAAGATTCGCTGGTGCTTTTGCCTGTTCGATAATGTCGTGCTGCTGATGATCAACGATATGTTGTTGTTCAAATAGGCGGTGCGGAAAATTGCCCACTGGGTGGTTCCCCAGCCATAGTTGTGGAAGTTATATGTTTTGTTCCAGTTGGTGTATGTGGAGTAGAAGGCTTGAACAAGAATGGTTTGATTCCAGCTCGAGCTGGGCGAAATCAGAGAGTCGATTTGGGTATTATCGACTTGTGGGAAGACCTAAATCGATAGAGAATTTGATGAGGATCTCCTGTTGAACTTACGATGTCTGCGGAGATGAAGATTAGATCGGAAAGAAAGCCCCAGCTAGAACCACTAACTATCAATTTCAAATCGTCCAAATATTGTTGAATGCCAGGAAGATCCTAAACATACATTTACAAGGAGCCGGATAGGCCCATCCAATGCGACATGATTATCCTGTTTTGAAGCGATATGGGGGTCGGACAATTGTCTTCAATGGATGTGCTTTATTTACCTTTACGAACTGATAGTATTCGAGCGAAAACTGTTTAAGACGCTGGTTGGTGTCGCTGGTAGAGATGAATATAGCATTAATGGTATCGTAGAATGCTTGCAATTCCTCGGCTATAACGATTGGAACATTTGGATTTTGGAATGCCGATTTGTATGCCGATTCTAAGGCCAAGAGTAGGGGGGATGTGCTGAAATCGCCAATGAGGATGGTCGAAATTGTCGTCGATTGTTGATACTAAATAATTTGTTTCGGATATGTTTACTAAAACTTTCGAGAAATGGGGGGGGGGGGAACCAAAATTCACCCACTCATCACTCACAATCCATCACCTACTGGGCAATGATGGGTGATGCATCACCTACTGAGCAATGATGGGTGATGCCACTCACTGGGTGGGGTGATTTTTCTTAGGAAACCCGAGAAAATTGTATTTTCTCGTGTTTCCTGAGCTTTTTAGCGCAATTGAGTGAGTTTGGGCGCAATCATCTATTATCCACTGGGTAGCATCACCCAGTGGGTGATGGGTGATTTGGGTGATGCCACCCTGGATGATGGTGGGTGATGGTACCTTTTCGCCCCCTGCCCTGAATCAGGTTCAAGCAAAGCATTTTTATGTTCGAAATCGATTCTCTACATAAAATTACCCCTATATAAGTCATTTTTAGGAAAAATTATAAAAATTTTCAGGTCCAAAATTTCATGATAAAAGTCTTTTTAGACAGCCCAAAGTTGTATTCATGCCTACCTTAAATGAAACATCAAAGAAACTTTGAATGGAGTAGAAGCCTGAAATTTGAACAGAAAAGAACAAGCTTTGTGATCCGGGATTTGCGATAAAGAAGTTGTTCAAGAGAACATAGATTTGCACCAACTGAGATGATGTAGTCAAGTTGACATTTTGCAAGATGACGGTAATTTGAGAAATCAACACGTTCACGTTCGAAGACAAACTTGAGCAATTAAGTGGTGCACTCGTGGTGGTGCTTGGTGTTGGGGATGTTGTGCTAGATACACCAGATGTTGTGCTTCCACCGCTTGTGGTAGAACTTCCGCCGCTAGTGCTTCCGCCGCTTGTTGTTGAACCTCCACTGCTTGCAGTCGTACTTCCGCTGCATGCTGATGGGGTAGTACTTCCGCCACTTGTCGTTGTTGTTGCTGAAGTAGTTGTAGAGGCGCCACACGAATTCGCAGCACTTCGAAGAGCATCAAAGAGGTTGCAGTTATTGCTGCCATCGAGCAAAATCGTGCTAGCAATCGTTTCATCGGCAAACTAAAAAGCTTTTTATCAATGCATCTATAACATTATTTTTACCGAGTAGGCGACACTCTGCAGGTCCTTCACGAGGAACAGATTCAAGCCATAGCTCTTGATACTTTTATACTTCAAGATCGAATCGATGTCAGGGTTGCTTTTGGCGAATTGTTGATAGGAATAGTAGACCTGGATAATTCGCTGTGCAACGGTCCAATTGATATTGACCAAGATTGAGCTTTCAATCAGTTGTTCCCATTGTAAAAAGATGCTCTAAAATCGACGAAGGGGTTACATTTTCTGGATACTTATGGAAAAAGAGGACTTAATTCTTACTTGCTGACACGCATTACAATACAAACTATTCAGATTTCTGAGGCCGTCCGTAAAATCGCATGTGCATTTATTCGTTGGATTCGGTTCATCGCAATCGATATCGTTGCTGACCTCATGCTTCTTGTTTTCTTTGCTCTTCCCTAATGGTTTCGATCCAGAATCACTCGAGTCGGATTGGTCACTTCCACCACTAGTGCCACTTTCATCACTAGCTAAACATTTAATGATAAGCTATAAATATAAATATCTCGAACATACTTGCAAAGGAGATCAAAAGTGTTGCGAACAAAGCCAAATGTAAAACTTTGACCATTTTGAAGAAACTATCGGAGTTCTTAAAACTCCACAAGAGGAATCGAAAGGCAGGTTTGGAATGATCTAAAGTCCAAGCACGACTCTTTTATATTAATGCCGCTTGTCGTTTTAATCTTGTTATTGTTTTGATCATGTTAGATGGACATGATCAAGATCTCTATGGAATCAATGAATAAAATTTACATATTCGATGTATTTTCTTCAAAATAAAGAGGCTATCCAACTCAATCTTCCTTATTTTGTTATTGAATAGCGTATGAAAACAGGTCATGTGATCATGCCAAGAAGATTAACAGATAAATATGACTAAGAATTTACATTTTATTTTTAAAAACATGTTTTTTCATGCAAATATCAAAAATACATTTGTGAGGGGGTGGAAAGGTGCCACTCGTGTCATCTCAATGTTTAATGTGAATGTTGCTCCAATTTGAAACTTTTTTGTATCAAAGATAAACATTTTTTATTTTTTTATAAAGATAAAATTAACTTTAAAATAAGGTGTGGTGGGGTCAGTGGCGTAGGAAAGGGAGGGGCAGGTACCCCCTCTAGTGAGCCAGAATTTAAAAAATCTACACATAAAGGTTGCCCTTACCAACACAAAAGGGTCCCCTTATGTTTTTTTGAAAAAATCGGCCTTTTTGGTGAATTACCTCCCCTCTCCAGCTGACCCTTCTGCCTACGCCACTGTGTGGGGCAAAAGTCCAGAGCATAATGATTGACTCATGGGGCAAAGTCCTGAATAGGAACTGGAAAAACTGACGGTCCTCGGTCGAGGATTTTTATCTAAAAGTTAAAAATCGATAGCGGGAGATCATTTCAATCCGAAATTTTATGGAGAACAACTTTATGCACATCTTTTGACAAAAAAATCATTTAGGGGGTCAAAAATGCGACCCTTGAAAAAACCGAGACCTCGGTTTTCGATCTCTAGACCTGAATGGGCTATATTTTAAGAGAAGCGAGTGGAGAAATTTTTCTCTCCATTCGACTCCCTCGAAACATAGCCTGAGGTCAGTGCACCGGAGATCGGAACCGGAAGTCATAAATTCCGCTACTTTTTACCTTTACCGTTCCAACCCTCTGTGTCATGAACTTTTTTGTTGCATTTTTTGAGAGGAATAATAAAGTCCAATATACCATGAGTTGAAAAGCTAAAGGTAAAAAGTTAAGGGTATCGGAATTTTCAACTTCCGGAGGATTGAAACTGGCCCGTGGTCAGGACTTCACCCGTACAAACAATGTTTTAAATTTATATATTAACATTTTCTTGTTAATTTAAATAGTTTATTTGCGTGGTGGTTGGGTTGGTTTTAGTCAAATTTTTGAAGAAATACAGCAATGTATTCCGATAAGGGGATACAAATATTATTGCGCTCAACGGATTTATTACAGTTATCCATGCAATGGCACACATTATTGACAGCCCGATGTCGTGCTGTTTTACTCGTAGAATTGCACCGCATATAACGGCTGCCAAAACGGGCAATGTTGCTGTAATAATTGGAGAAATTGCCTTAAAACTTTAATATAGAAGAGGCGACAATTTATTTCAGATTATTGGCCTAGAGCATTGGCGAATACAGTGGGGCCAGGGGCATGGCCACCCAAAAAAGCAGAAAATTTTTTATGAAAAATGACATTTTTGGCCAAAATTCGAAAAATTTGTTAGGGTCAACTTTGCAGCAGCATCTCGGGAGACCATTTTGAGCTAGTATACTTTCCTCCTTTCAACCGACAGGAGCAAAAATGAAAAAAAAAATTTTTTTTGAATTTTTTTAACAAGTGACCCTTTAGGGGTACTTTCATGCGAAAAATCGATTGCGCGCATTCCCGAACCTTGACAACGCTTCCTTGACCCTGATTCAGGGCAAGAATCGGTATATTAACGCTTCAATATACCGATTCTTTCCCTGAATCAGGGTCAAGGAAGCGTTTTCAAGGTTCGGGAATGCGCGCAATCGATTTTTCGCATAAAATTACCCCTAAAGGGTCACTTGTTAAAAAAATTTAAAAAAAAAATTTTTTTCATTTTTGCTCCTGTCGGTTGAAAGGAGGAAAGTATACTAGCTTCGACCATTTCTAGCAGTTTTTATCATAACTTTTGATAGATAAATCCGTTTTGAGCTTCAAAATGACACCAAAACCTTATAATTTTTTCGATCCTTTCAAAATTCTTGATCCTTTATTGTTTTAAATTAAAACCAACTTGGATAATCAGCACATGAGTCAATTGTTTCTGAAGCTGTTGAGTTTTGGCACTCATAATATGTCTAGATTCTCTTAATTTCTTCCAAACTTTTATGTTAAATGTGATAATTAAGACATATGAGACACTAGACATAGTTGTGGCGCACAACACTATCAATATCATAAATGGATTAGACTGAAAAGAGAGGCTTTTTTACAATTTTACATTTTTCTGATCATAATTTTACAAGAGAATAGGAAAGGTTTTATGCGAAATCTCCTTCGGGGATGCCGAGTTGAAAAAATCATCATCCAAATTTTGGTTTTAGAAAATTTCTGCAACACGAGGGGTCATCTTTCTTTGTAAATATATGTTTCAAATAATAAGTGTTACGGGTGCGACATATATGTCTTCTGAAGCGTTATTTATACTTTCGTCGTGTCGTACGACCGAGCTATAGACGCTGTCGTACGACACAAAAATGCACTGTCGTGTCGCGATACGACAGAACTATAAACCCCGCTTAACAGTTCTACCTGAAACACTCGTGATCACCACATTTCTGACTAGGGGAATGGTGGGGGAAGTAGGAAATGTTTTTCCTCCCCCCCCCCTAACTGGGCCTGATTTAAGCGTTTGTCCGATTTGATGAAGGAGATTCATCCCCCCCTTAGCTACTCATGACTTACAACTTCACTTGCTACAAAAACCGGCACTTTTCCCTCTTCATCCCGCCAATACTCATTGTTCATAATTGCAAAATATTTTTCGACTTGCATAGACTCGGGCGGAAAAGCCAAAGAAAATAATATTGAATAGCAAATTGAAATTAAAGCTACCAGAAAATACAAATACATAAATGTTTTATTGCTAATACGTTGTCCCCTAAAAAATTTTATGTCCAATAACACAGGATCAATAAACAGGGTGGGCCCAAAATAAGTCGATTTTTTGGAAAATTTATTTTTCTAAGGGTAATTTGGGAAGGGGTCTGACAAGATAGGATGAAAGATCTGAGCAAAATTTAGGGATGAGGTTCCGAAAATTAAAAAATACTTTTCAAAAAAACGATTTTTCAATTGTTCCAAAAACGTTGTTGATTCAGGAAGGGGATGATTAAAATTTGTGGGCTGTCATACACGACACCCATATGTGGGCAAGGGGGACTGTCCCCTCCAGTTTATTGTATTGGAAAAAATTTATAGGAAAAACTAGGTACCCAGTTCGTATGGTGTTAAAAAAATTTTGTTTGTTCATACTCAAAATTTTACTTGCATATTAGCATATAGCGATATAAAAATGGAATTGGAGAGGCACAGATACACAACCATATACTGAATTCGAATAACAAATTTAAGGCAAAATTTATCGGGTTCGGTAAGCTTCCAAAGAATCCACTAACGCGCAGAACAAAAATGCCATCGTTGATTTCCATTTGCTAAAATTGAGTATTTAGATTTTTTGTAATGTATGAGATGTTGGGCCAATTTCCGAGTTCAACAGCGCTGTTACAGCGGAACAGCGCTGTTCAGTTTCGACAGCGCTGTTTACAGCGCTGATCAAATTGAACAGCGCTGTCGAAACTGAACAGCGCTGTCGAAAATGAACAGCGCTGTAACAGCGCTGTTGAACTCGGAAATTGGCCCGTTGTCTCAAAATTCCGACTTTTATCTCAATTAGGAAAGACATTGCTAACGATAGGTTTTTTAATATAAATTCCAAAATTTTTTGAACAAAAACATAAGGGGAACCAAGAGGGACGCCTAAAAGACACGCCGCGGTGGGTCGGCGTAAAATTTTTTTCATTTTTCCAATGACAAGGGGCTATAGCCCCCTGTCTACATCTATGTTTTTTGTTTCAAAAGAAGTTTACCTCTTTTGTGATAAAGTAGACAATTGTAAAATTGAGGTCTACGATTGCAGTTTGAAGAAGAATTTTACTATAAGGCTTTAGCTCCAATGGGGTCTTAGTCCTTATCAAACCAATTAGGAGCATATTTAAGAAAAATGAAATGAATGATGAGACAAAATTGTCGTAATAATGAAAAGTTTGCCAATTAAATTCGTTTACCATCTTAATTTTTATAAATTTTGAAGAAGACAAAATAGTTCAATAAATAATTAGATCTGAGAGTGATATACTCGGAAAGATCATGAAAAATGGAGGATTTTTTGTTTTTACAGCATGTTCTGAATCGTTGTAGTTTTCGAGATAATTGCGTTTGAAATTTGAATTTGTGTACAAGCTCTTCGTTGTAATACACAAACTTTTTGAATTTTTTGCGGAAAAATCGATTTTTTAAATTTTCATAAAATGAACATTGTAGCAATTTTTTATAGCTAAATGAGACGAACAAAATGACACAAAAATTATCCAATTTGAATATTGCTTTGGGTTATTGAAACGAAAACCCTGATTCATGTTTTCGTTTCAATAACCCAAAACAATGTTCAAATTGGATAATTTTGGTGTCATTTTGTTCGTCTCATTTAGCTATAAACTTTTTACAATGTTATTTTATGAAAATTTTAAAAAATGCAAAAATAAATAAAAATTCAAAAAAGTTTGTGTATTACAACGAAGAACTTGCAACAAATTAAAAATTTCAAACGCAATTATCTCGAAAACTACAACGATTCAGAACATGCCGTAAAAACAAAAAATGCTCCATTTTTCATGATCTTGCCGAATATATCATTTTTTCATATGGTTGTAAACTACTGGACTGGTCCTTTAAACGCTACTTGTTATAAAAAATACACGTACACGTTACTACACGTGAAAAATACACCGTGTAATACACGTTTACATCCCTGGTTGGAATTGACCGGCATTTTTTCAACTTGACGAAACATTTTTCAAAATTTCTTGGCTTGACAATATCAAATTGCCAATTTTCTTGACTTTAAACAAGGATAACCGATAAAAATCATTCGGTTATGATTTCGATTTTTTGGTGGCTATCGATTAAGGTTTCGGTTTTTTATCGATTTTTCAACTCATAAGATATGTTTCGGTCGGCTATTTTTCTTTCGGTTACGGTTATTTTCGTTTTTTCGGTTTTTTTCGACAACATTTTTTCGAAAACGGCCGTTTTTAAGCTGAAAATGCTCAGAAAATGACGATTTTCGTTGAAAACATGGAAAATTTTGAACATTTTTGGTGAAAAAAAGCTTTTAAAAAAACCGAAAAAAGTCGATGAGTTTATCGGTTTTTTATCGGTTATACGGTTGTTTTAACTATCGGTTATGGTTTCGGTCGGTTATTTTTCTTTTGGTTGCGGTTTTTTATCGGTTATTCAAACATGCGGTTTCGGTTATCCCTGCTCTAAAAAATTCATCAAAAAGATGAAAAAAGACGAAAACACCAAAAAATTTTGAACTTTTTCTTGACTTAATTGACAAAAAATTTTCAAAAATCAACTTGATTTGACGCAAACACTCACGTTAAGTCAACTCAAGTCAAGTTAGCGTCAAGTCCCAACCATAATCACAGCAAAACTTTCTCCTTTCGCTATAGCAAAAATAATGTTTTAATTAAATTTTATTTTACATTTACTCTTTTTGTTTAACAGTTAATCTATTGCTTGGAATTCAATGGTGTGTAGTAATTAGTCCACTTTAATCCACTGATCACGCAGCTACAACTTTTCAGGCACAAATTGTTGTCGTAATTGTTTAGCACGTTTTCAAAACTTGGACTACATTATATAAAAAACTATTGCAGAGCGGCGCAAAAAAAAGTTCCATTTTACCATTATTTCATGTATTTTGACCCAAAATTTTTTTTCCCTAAAAATGACCCTATTAGGAGCAATAGGAACGAATGCACCGCACAGTTTTTTAAGGAATTGACCGCACAGGAACTTCTGTACAAGGATCTTCCGCACGGAATGATCGCACGGATTTTCCGCACAGAATCTTCCGCATAAGGATCTTTTTTCACATTTTTAAAAGATTTTTTGCCAATCGTTTCAATAAACACGATTTTATTGACATTCAGGTAACTTTTATTAATGCAAAAAATGTGCGGAAGATCCTTGTGCGGAAAATCCGTGCGGATGTGTAAATGTGCGGAAAATCCTGTGCCGTAGATCCATGTAGAAAATTCATGTGCGAAATTTTTTTGCCCGGTGCGTGGACATCTATGCTCAGGGGGTTTTCTGCATAGGAAACATGATGTCGATGCCAATGCAAATTTTTATTGTTGACATTTTGGGCTAAGAGGTACCACCTAATCCAATGGGTATTCTTCTATAAACAGTTAATAATAAAGTTTTCAACTATAGCTCAAATTTTCTTTTTTTGGCATGGTGTATTTTTCACATGGGTTACACGTTAGACTTTAATTTTAGAAGTTTTCAAAGTCTCCCGAACGCTATAAGTGTATATCTGTGCTAGCTATTTATAATAAAAATTTATTTTCGTCTATTTCTAAAAAAATATAGAAAGAGTAGAATTTTTGACCATAAGAGTTAAATTTCTGACATAACTAATTGCTTAAATTTTTTGAAATTTCCGATCCAAATTTTTAATAAGTTGGCTTAAAAAATTTTTCAATTATAGTCAAAAAATTACTACTTGAAAACAATCTCTAACTTCAATTACAATATAAACAACACAAAAATGAAAGACCAGCATTAAGCCAGAAGAGAACAAGACATTCAGATACATATGGCATAGCAAACTAATTTTCATTCAAAAATAAAAAGGCACAAAAATGGAAGACCTCAAAATATGATTATTACAAAAACCAACTACGTAATAAATACACAACCGTTTCATAAGTACCCATAGTAATGGCTGTGTTAGGCACGGAACGAAGTAGCTGAAAATTTCGATTTTTGACCAAATTTTATCGTAAATTTTTACCTGCACAGAAAGTCCACGATAATAGCCTCGGAAACCACCATCTTTGTAAATGGCACCTATGGTAGAAATCCAACTTCGTTTTTGGGCGCTTTCTTCACGTAATCGTGTTCGAACGACTTCTAAAAAGTGTAGGGAGATACAATAATTATACTTATTTTGGTTAAAAACATAAGGGGAGTCTCTTTGGATTTTTAAAACTTTTTTGGCCAGGGGTGCCAAGTCTGCTGATTTTTCATGCAGACTTTTGAAGTCAGATTTTCTGATTTTGAAAAAATGTCATTGGCATCCCTGTTTTTGGCTCTTGGGGGGGGGGTAGATGTACCCTCTGTACTCCCCGGTGCGGCAATGGATCCTCCTCCCCCCACGTCAAGTTGATGAAAAAAAGATCGCAAAAATAGCCAGTTTTTTAATGATTTTTAGTGAAAAATTCCTTTTTTATTGAAAAATAGCCATTTTTGAAGTTGGTGACCAAAAAAAGTCGCTAAGATTTTTTGATGATATGATGAATACCACCTACCATGTGGATATGCAATAACACAAGCTGTAAATTTTGCCGTTCCACCCGCTAGCATAAAATTGAACAATTTCGATTTCTCCTGATCCGGCTCATGCATTTCATCGATAATGTTTCGAATGTATTCATAAATCACAAATTGGATAATGGTTTCGGATATGCCCAGATATGATGCGGAAACGCCCTAGATTTTTCTCAATAAATTAAAAATTGTTGTTAAAAAAATACCTTCCAAAAGCCCAAAATTTTGAACACTCCACTATATGGACTTTTTTCATAAATCCTTTTGATACAATGAGATGTGGAAATGTCACCACGGTAAAGTTGAAGGCG
Organism: Acrobeloides nanus; assembly: GCA_900406225.1. NCBI lineage: Eukaryota > Metazoa > Nematoda > Chromadorea > Rhabditida > Cephalobidae > Acrobeloides > Acrobeloides nanus. The sequence continues at coordinate 22,287 of OZJO01017030.1, read as the reverse complement.
AGTTTTCACTAGCCAGATGGGATTTATGGCAGTTGCTGTGACAAAACCTAAATTTATGTTTGGTACTCTTAAAGGAGAGGGACTCAAAATAACATGAATTTTTTTCTAGAAATAATCCCTATAGGGGTAATTTTGCGGGGAATCGATTGCACGCATTCCTGCAGTGTGAAAATACTTTCCTGACTCTGATTCAAGGAAGGGGGATGTATGTATTGAAACAAAATTTTCGAAATTTAGCAGGAAAACAAGTTTTCTAAGAGTTTTTCTAAGTAAAAAAATTGCCCCTAAAGGGATCATCTTTAGGAAAAAAATTTGAAAAAAAATTCACGTTATTTTGGGTCCCTCCCTTTTAAGAGTACCTTAAAGGGGGTGAAAATTACAGTCCTTTCTCCAAAAAATTTTTTAGCGAAAGGGTCCTAATCCCCCCTTAAAGGGGGGGGGTGTAAAGTAGGATCGAGTAGAAAATTTATTTAACAAGTGACCCTTTAGGGGTAATTTTATGCGAAAAATAGATTGCGCGCATCAAAAAATTCTGAAAATATTTTCCGGGGGTCAAAAAATGAAAAAAATTGCGTCAAAATTAGGGGTTATAAGTTTTAACCCCAACACCCCGAAAAAAATTTTCAGAATTTTTCGATGCGCGCAATCGATTCCTCGCATAAAATTATCCCTAAAGGGTCACTTGTTAAATAAATTTTCTACTCGACATCTTTACACCCCTCCCCCATTAAGTTTTTGTAATTTGTAAGTTTTTAATCATTTTTCAGGCCCAGCATTAAACAAGAAAATCAAAAAATTTATGAGTGTGAAACCAGTCATATGTTTTTTATATTCTCGTAAATGTTATATGCCAATTTTTATGCCCTCTTTTCTCTACTCATCGTCCAAGACCAATCTTTGTCAAAAGTCAATTTTTTATTTTTTGCAGACAAAATTGACAAAAATAAGTCTCTGAGTGATTATAAAGTGTGTGACACAGCGAGAGGCATGAAGCGTTGTTTCAAAGCTAAATCAAAAGTGAAAACTCGGGACCTGTCACGAGGTCGGCACATGGCTAACATGTGGACAAATAAGAGAACATTGAAAAAGACTATACACTTATTTTTCAAGTTGCGAAATTAATGAGAAAATGTTTTTGTTGAAATATTTCGAAATAAATAAAAAATTCAGACAAAAATCAATGACGTCTATGAACTTTGCACACTTGTTATTGTTGCCAAAAAAATAATCTGGTATAGATAGAGCTTCGAAATTTTGGAGAGAGCCCAAGGACTTAGCTAGAGGGATGCACCAAGGACCTTTTAAATCGATTTAAAAAATTGTTTCTAGGTCAGAAAAACACTTTCTGATCGTTTTTGGCATAGGTTATGAACGCAATAGGCGTTTTCTCACAAAAATTTTTTCACAAAACCCTGTAACTTTTTATGGTGAGTTTTTCTGGNGGTCAGAAAAACACTTTCTGATCGTTTTTGGCATAGGTTATGAACGCAATAGGCGTTTTCTCACAAAAATTTTTTCACAAAACCCTGTAACTTTTTATGGTGAGTTTTTCTGGGAAAGTGATGTTCTACAAAGTTGTTCCAAATTTTATAGGGAACAACTTTGTAGAACATTATTTTCCCGGAAAATCTCACCATAAAAATTTGTGAGAATCCGCCATCGTGAAAAATTGTTGCAAATTTTGATCGTAACTGTGAAAAAACGCCTAGTGCTGTTATGAAAGTTCGATTTTCGACCCCTATAGCCGGATGGCCTGGCAGGTGCATCGGGGGTCGAAAAATGAACTTTCATAATCTATGTCAAAAACGATTAAAAAGTGTTTTTCTTACCTAGAAACAATTTTTAAGTCGATTTAAAATCGAACCGGACAAGATAAAGTCAAATTTAGACACCAAGTTCGATTTTTTCTAGGGAAAATAGAGTCATTTTTGTAAAGCGTTTTTAGCCATGAAGACAAAGTTTTGAAGCCAAGGTTAATATGTCATAATTTGCGCCTTTTTACCCTTATCAAATGCAAAAAAAGTTACCGCAACAGCTTTTAACTATAAAAAGTTATAAGGCTATCATTCAAGACACTAGGACAACCGTCACAATTGAAAATTACGGTCATCCGTCACGGACAACTGTCACCAAATACAATACTTTTTTCAGGGAAAGCTCGGTTTAAAAAACAGATGGGTGGAAAAGATTCTCCATACCCAAAAACCTACCTTCAGTAGCAAAAGTTTTTTCCAAAAATTCAATCCTGATTTTTTATGACTTTTGAAAACTCAAAAAACACTAAAATTTTCAAAAAATCAGGGTTGAATTTCTGGAAAAAAATTTGCTATTGGGGTAGGTTTTGGGTATGGTGAATCTTTTCCACACATCCGTTTTTGATCCGAGCTTTCCCTGAAAAAAGTATTTTATTTGGTGACGGCTGTCCGTGATGGATAACTGTGACGGTTGACCGTGATGGTTGTCCTAATGTCTCGTTCAAATCCAAAAAAGGCCCAAAATAACACATTTTGGGACCAGGCCCATAGAGTCTCATCGGTAAAATTTTTTCACGTTTTTCGATGTATCTTTTGGTGCTCTTTAGCATAAAATTCATTTTGATATAGATTTCGTACTGACAATTTGAGATGGTTACTTGTTAAGGAATAATTCAACAATAAAAAAATTTCCAAAAAAAGGTCGTCAAAGGTGTACCACCCCTTTCCCATCCGAGACGGCCCAAAGATTAAGCCTTTAGATCAATGAGCATTTTTAAATAAAATTTTCTATAACAATTTGCATCAGATCACGGAAATTGACTCCTTGTGGGAGGGGGAAGTTGCGAAAAGTCGATTGTGTGCATTGTCGAGCGTCGAAAATGCTTCACTGCCCCTTATTCTGTAAAAGGGGCTGTATTGAAACAAAAATGAACTAAAATTCGAATTTTCAAAAGAAAAAACTGCTGCCTATGAGTTTTCTATACGGGAAATCAAATGCGCACATTGCCGAGGCATAAAATGCTTGTATGACTCAGATTCAGAAATACAACTTTTTGAGCCTTTTAGAAGTATACCCCTCGTAAGATCAAAAGATATGAATTTTAAAGATTTACATTTTCAGTTTCAAAATTCAATTACTTACCTCCAAAAGCAGCCGAAGCCATGTGGACAGATGCACTATTTGGCACCCAATATTCATTCAAAATTCTTTTTGACGTTGAATAAATATAAAAATATATGGCTCTAGAAATTCGCAAGATAAAAAAATATTTAAAAATTGAAAAACTTACTTTGATGGGGTTACTCCAATAAGATTCGGAATGAGACCCTTGTAAAGAGCACGAAAGCCTTCTTCTTTTATGATACTGCTATAAAAAAATATAGTCAACTCTAGATATAATGTCCCCGTCCCTAAAATTCGATATAGTGGCCCCTCCCTTCGAAAGTTTTTGTGTCCCGTTCTTGGGTATAGGATGGAATTCACCTCACAATCGTTCAAATAGAGGATTTATTTCACTAATTTTTCTTCACGGATTTTCTTCACAAAATTCATTTCAATAAAATGTTGAAATCAGGCAACAATTATCGCTATTTGCGTATCCGTGAAGAAAATCCTCAAAATCGGTGAGGTGAATTCCATCCTAGTACCCCGTGTTTTTGTTCATCCCATTATTGTGTATGCCAGAAGCACCGGCTTTCTACAATTTAAAAAAGTTAACCTTAAATGTTTCACAATCGCTGGCTGAAATCTGCCATTCCTATTCATCGTAGTATGAAAATACCTAATAAACTCTGACGTATTCGTGCGAAAATTACATATTGAACCTAAATTCATCTTCTTTATAAAACTTGCATAAAATTATTTTTTTAAACCTGATAGTCCATAAGTTGGTCTATTCTTTAACACATAAAATAAATTATCTATAGGTCGATTCTTCAAATAATATGAATTTACAAGCCTCCTATACAATGCTCTCGAATTTGTGGAACTCGATGAAACACTACCACCACTTTTCGATAAAGGAGTAGATGTGGGTTGATGTCCATTCGAATGTGTTGGACTTGGATTACTTGTAGATGGTGTATTGCCACCTTGCTGTTGAAATGTCGAACTTTGAAGCCTTGTTTTCACCACTTCCAATGGACATGTGACACATGTGCCCACAGTTCCGCCTATGGCCCCTGCAGAGAAATGAATCAAGGCCTCTTTATCCATACACTAAAAAATTTGAAATATAAAGTTATTTTTAATCCATCCAAAAATTTCAATTTGAACATAAAACGCGTAAAATTACACATGCTACTCGGGTTTTGAATTCACAAGATTAAGAATGGGGAGACAAACGGACAAACAGTGAACCCTGTGATGTTCTTTGGTGTTCACTTGGCTAGTTTTCAATATAGGAGGGAGAAAGATTTTTCAAGTGTTTCGTTTTATTGTTCAAAGAGATGTGAACAAAAAATGAAGAGGTTATGAAATGTGGTGTCACAATGCCGTAGTTTTCTATGGCCCATCCTGGGTCATAGAGAAAATGGCAACTTTGGGCAGAGATGATAAAAAATGCTATTTTTCTATGGCCTTGGAACGGGCCATAGAGAAATGGCAATTTAGGGCGAAAAATGACTAAAAATAGCAAATTTGCGACTTTTTTGGTCGACGATTTTTTTAGCCCAACTCTACTTTAATTTCACTCTACTAGGGTAATTTTGATGCGAAAAATCGATTGCGTGCACTCCCGAAGCTTGAAAATGCTTCTCTTACCTTCATCCGTGAAAAATTGTTTTTAGCACAGTAAAATCTATGTAATTATATACATTTATTGACCACATTTTCACGAATGAAGGTCAGGGAAGCATTTTCAAGCTTCGGGAGTGCGCGCAATCGATTTCTCGCATCAAAATTACGCTAGAAAGGACTTTTCTACAAAAATTTTTTTCGGAGATCTGGCTGTAAAGGTTACTCCCCCTAAAGATAAATACGGTAAGTACCGACTTTGATCACTCATGAACGAATTGTACTCTTTTAAAACATTTATTAAGATATATATTATCACAATTCGAACAATAGCTCATAATATTAAAACATTAAATGGCACAAAATGATATATTTATGATGACCTTCGAATGTGTTAGTTACACATAACAACAACATAAAGACACGCAAATTTATTAGTATGGCAGAAATTATGCACTTATGGCACAACGTATAAAATCCAAGTTAAAACAGAAAAAATAATAAGATAGACCTTATATAAATAATCATAGGACAACTAAATAAGGCAAAAATTCGATTAGCTCATATCGGCGACCATCAACGCCGGATTTTCGATATATTCTTTGAAGAGGTTGCTAAAACGAGCTATGGTTGCGCCATCTATAACCCTGTGATCTGCTGCCCAAGAGACGTTTACAATATTTGCTTCGTACACCTAAAAAATGAGCATAAAGCGATTTTTTAAAATCAATTTTGAGCATGAAAATCGAATTTTGGCTCATTTTTGTTAAAAAAATTCGAGTTCAACAAATAACGAGTCATAAATTGAACTAATAAAAACGATTTTTTTAACAACGCACCTTATCCTCATCATCACTATCCGCATCCTCATCAAATCTCGGCACTCGTTGGAACCTGCCAATAGCACCAATCGCCACTTGAGGTGGGAAGATAACTGGACTCGCGTATGTACCGCCAATCTGCAAAACTTGCATATTTCCAACAAATAACACAATTATTTACCACTCCAATATTCGATAGGCTAAAAGTTCCGCCACTCAGGTCTTCTCTGGTCAACTTTTGGGCTTTTCCCATTTCTTGGAGCCGGTTCAAGTCCTGAGCAATTTGCCAAATATTTTTCTGCTCCACGCTTTTCACATTCGGTACAACCAATCCACCGGGAGTGTCCATAGCCAAGGAGATGTTGTGACTGGCCTAAAAACTTAAGTTTTTTTAACACAAAATTTGAGATAAATTTTTTGACCCTTCAAAAATTGGGGTAAATGTTTTATCCCATAAAAAATTGAGATAGCAAATTTTCTAACCAAAAAATGGGCTCTAAGACGGTTTACAATGAACAAATGGGAACAAGTTCTCTTTTGGTATCCTAAATAACGTGGGCAAAAGTAAATATTTTTTATCTCTTAAATTCTACAAAAAATGATACATTAGAGTATTTTTTAACCAGGAACATGTAGGAAAGGTTATTTTTGAACGAATTCTTGAAAAAAAGCTGAAAATGCACAGTTTGTCTTTTATTGTTTTGGTTATTCACAAGAGATGTCACGACCCATACCACCAGATAATTGCATCCCTGGAGCACCCTGGGTAACATCGGTTTGAAGTTATTTTTAGTTGGTATATATGTTTTGATATGCGTTTTTATCGGTTTTGAAGGATCGGTTTTGACTGTTCGGTTTTCAAAAACTAGTAAAATGTCCGTTGTAACACGTCCTAGAGCCAAAAAAATGGAGTAGCACTATAATTTGTATAATCCTACTAAGCACCTTATAAATAATATTCTCAAATTTCTCATCAGCCGACGAATTTATCACAGGATATTGTTTGAGCGCCAAAGAAGCTGCTTTAATAAAGAAAGGCATATAACTCAATTTGATTCCTTTTGCCTTAGCATGAGGTTTTAGGCTGTCACGAAGGTCGATAAGTTTGTTTACATTAATCTAAAAAGAGGAAATAAAAATCAAATATTAAAAAAATCAATTTTTGAGATAAAAATGAACCAAAAAACCATTCTTAAGCTCAAAAATTGATTAAAAAAAAATTTCAAGCAAAATTTGATTTTCACTCCAAAATCTGACCTCATCATTATATCCAAAATGTGGAATTTTCAACGCTTCAGACATCGTCTTAACCATAGTCCGAGTATAGCCGCGTACAGGCACAATTGTGTCCTGACCCGGAATGATCTTAGGCTGAGGAATAGTCTGAGACGGCTGGGCTTTTTCTTGCTTGACCAATTCTGAAAAATAGGTGTTAAAAAAAATTTAAAATTCAACAGGTCCAAAATTGATACCCCATAAAATTTGGTATCAAAAAAAGAATATCCAACTTTCGTGGGGTATAAATTTTATAAGTACCTGGTTCTGAGTGACCCAAAAATCTGAGCACATCTTCTTTTAACACACGACCATCTTTTCCAGTGGGTGTAACTTTTACCAAGTCAACCTGGAAAATAAGGTTAAAAAAACGAGAAAAAATTTCGGCTCTATCCCAGTTTATGAGTCCCAAGTACTTATATGAGTCCCTTGAACTTTTATGAGTCCTATCAATTTTTTATGAGTCCTATAGATTTTTATGAGTCCTATCGATTTTTTATGAGTCCCATGATATACATTAAAGAAGACTTATGCTTGGTCTAGGCCTAAGTCTAGGCCTAAGCCTAGGCCTAAGTATAGGCCTAAGTCTAGGCCTAAGCCTAGGCCTAAGTATAGGCCTAAGCATAGGCCTAAGCATAGGCTTAAGTCTAAGCCTAAGTCTAGGCCTAAGCATAGGTCTAGGTCTAAGTCTAGGCCTAAGTCTAGGCCTAAGTCTAGGCCTAAGTCTAGGCCTAAATCTAGGCCTAAGCATAGGCATAAGTCTAGGCCTAAGCAAATTGTGATTGGACCTTTAAACTGTTAATTGGGCCCCTACAAGTTGATTAGACCCCTAAACTGCAATAGCACCTAATTGTTTTTAATCGATAAATTATTTTCTATCAATATTTCTATTTTATTTATTAATCAATTGTTATCGAAATCAATTGTCATCAAAAGATATTATTTTTATCCAAAATTTATCAAATAAATATTATAGGACTCATAAAAATCTATAGGACTCATAAAAAATCATAGGACTCATAAAAGTTCATGGGACTCATATAAGTACTTGGGACTCATAAACTGGGATAGAGCCAAAATTTCTCAAACCTTATTTTCCATCGCTATCCTACGAACAGCTGGAGTCGTAAGCACTTTCCCACTTCCTGAAAGCTTATGAGAAGTTTGTGCTTGGACCAGATTTGGACTCTTCTCAGTAGACTTTTCTGAAGTTGAAATAGCTGTTTCTCCACCTTCTCCTTCAAGTTCAATATCAATCAAAGGAAGCCCAACTTTGGCTATATCATCCACATTATAATACAGCCTTTTTATAACTCCATCATATCTACTGGTAATCGTAACAGAAGCCTTATCACTTTGAACTTCACACAAATTGTCAAATTGAGAAACTTTATCCCCAATTTTAACGTGCCTTAAAAACAAAAAATTAAATGTTGAAGCAAAAAATTAAACAAATCAATTTTGAACATAAAAATCGTATTTTTAAGAAAAAAATGACTTCCTCTTCCATCCCCACCCCTTACCATTCTTTAACTTGAACTTCAGCTATCCCTTCACCAATATCAGATAATTTAAACGGGACAATTTTTCCAAAAAATGCTAAAATTTACAACTTATAAGGTGTTCCATAAAAAAAGGCACTTTTGCGATTTTTTCAAAAATTTTTTATTTTCACCGAAATAACCCTATAGGAGGTTTTTCTATGTGAATCGATTGCCAAACTTAAAAACGTTTACTTGACTCTATGTGAAGATATGTGTTTATTGAAACGAAAATAGGCTAATACAGGGAATGGGAAGCGTTCTACAGCTGCCCAAAATGAAAAAAAGTGGAGTCAAGTGAAATTCGGATTGAAATCAATTATTTTGATTTCTAAAGCATCTATAAACATAAATTTGTACATTTTGAACACGCCCCAGTCGAATCCGGCAACTTTTGATTCAATTTAAAAAATCGAGAAAAAATTTTTTGAACAAAAAGTTATTGCTTGAGCTGGGAGTCGGATCCATTGTGGTCAACGGCCGACAGCTTCGCCACNAACTTTTGATTCAATTTAAAAAATCGAGAAAAAATTTTTTGAACAAAAAGTTATTGCTTGAGCTGGGAGTCGGATCCATTGTGGTCAACGGCCGACAGCTTCGCCACGCCACTGCACCACAGAGGCTTGTAATTTGATTCAAACAACCTTCAACTTTGTCCCAAAAACCCTGCAGGTCAAAAGAGTAAACTTCAAATGAACATGGCGCTTTATGGCATAAGCCATTTCCATGATCTTGGTGTCAGAATGCTCGTAAGAACATACATAAAAAATGTACGACTCGCGATTTTCGATCTCTGAATAAAAATTTTGAAAAAGTCCCTCGTTACGGGCTCTCGTTACCGAGCACAATCATCACGGCCTCTCGTTACAGAATCCGCTTGTTACGGCCTGCCAGGGGCGTGCTTGGATTTCAAAAATAGGTGAGGGGGAAATCATAAACAACTTTTTTCAATTTTTTATGAAAAAAATTTAATTTTTAAAGTTAAAATTAATCGGGTTCTGTAACGAGAGGCCGTAACGAATGGAAATCTGCGTCGTAACGAGGGGCCTAGTGCCAAGATATGGACTTTTTGTGAAAAAATGGCCTATTTTAGTGAAAAATTGAAAATTTTTGTGAAAAATCATAATGGGGGACCATTAGAATTTTTTCATAAGGATAATTTTCACAAATTTTGGATAAAAACATAGGGGGACCAAGAGGGAAATTTTTTCATTTTCCGGATTCCGGGGGCTGACTATAACCCCCCCCCCCCTCCTGGTTATCAAGGTGCGGCAATATGCGCAATCGATTTCTCACATAGAAAAACCCCTTATAGGGTATAGGGTTATTTGATGAAATTTGAAAAATTTAGAGAAAATCACGCAAAAATAGCAAAAAGTGCCCTTTTTATGGAACATAATATAGCTTTTTAGATAAAGGGTAGTTACCGGCTGATGCATGAGTCATCCGAAAAAATGAACCATTCCTAATAGGACATAACATATTCATATGCCTTCTGAGCAAGAAATTCATTTTTTCTAGAAAAATTGCATGGAAGCAACAATTAAAACGATCGCGCTGAGAGTCCGAATTTTCATTTATTAGATCGTTCCATAATTAGTGGCCGTTTGTAATGTGGCTAAAAAATTCGATATATCTTCACGGAATCATTGGTTTTCGATGAAATTTTTTTCAATATTATGGAACAAGTAATGTAGATTCCAAAAATGCTTTTACTTTTTTCTCCAAAAGCAAAATTCATGAAGAAAAATCGTTTCCAAAAATTGTCAAGTTTGAGGTATTGGACAAAAACGCTCAAATTCGCATAAACTTCGAGTTCCAAATTTTCTGGTACTAGGTTCCCTGGATTCCCCATGAAAAATGGCATGGAAAACTGTGGTCGATTGTCGAAAATGACCTTAAAAATCGCTCTAAATCGACTAAAACAAAATTCGTAAAAATGAAGGAAAAAATACGAAAAATCGCATTTTTCATGTATTTTGCTTTTGAAGAAAAAAGTAAAAGCATTTTTGGAATCTACATTACTTGTTCCATAATATTGAAAAAAAATTTCATCGAAAACCAATGATTCCGTGAAGATATACCGAATTTTTTAGCTACATGTACAAACGGCTACTAATTATGGGACAACCTAATAAATTCCTACAACCAATTTTTTGACTTATTAGAGTCCGCGTTAAACAACGTTATTTATCGAAAATCAAGTGTAAAAGTCTTGACAAGTTCCCAATACAGTCAAACCTCGATTTAACGCCCCCTCGGGGAGAGGACGTTAAATCGAGGTTTGACTGTAAAAAAATCTGTAACTTCGTGATGATTGTTGCAAATCCATTAAAACCTATGTCAAGACTTAATGTATTATATGTCAGGACTTTTTAACACAAGACTTTTTGCATCTCTTGTCAGGACTTCGTACATCCTTTGCCAGGATTTCTCCGCACCTCTGTAAAATATTTTTTAGTTAAAAATAAACAATTTTTCTCTAAAAAGTTTTCAGTCCTAACAAATTGTTCAAGAAATAAAATTGTGTAAAGATTGATTTTTGTGCGAAATATTTTTGAAAACTCAACGATAAAAACGTTCAGAGAGCACACAATGCTTCGTATTTGAACAAGTTAGCTAGAAATCACACCAAGACACGTGGTGAAAAATGATGTTTTATAAGGTTGTTGCAGGCACAAAAAATTTTGTTTTTTACATAAATAATCATTCGTAAAAATATATGCAAAGAGTGGCAAAAAGAACGTAGCATTCTCGCAGACCATTTTTTTTGTTTCAGGTCTGCGAGCAAATCATGAATAAGTTTAAGCATTGAAAAGATTGCTTGAAAAGTGGCAACTTTAAACAAGCAGTGAACTTTCGCAATTAATAATGTTTGAGTCTTTCTAAAAAAATCCAACTTTTATCGCAGCCCCAAGACTACATTATATAGCATACTGTTTATTTTTTATCGTTTCAGTTAAACAACAAGTCTATTTTGTTTTTTGTGTGCTGTACTGTACCCCTCGTAATTTTGAGCCAAGTTTTGAGGGGGAAGTTTTGGAGAATATAGTGTGAAAGATTTAAGAAAATTCTCAATTTTCTTCTGTAAAATTAAAACTTTTCTAGATTTGGGGGGGGGGAGTTTCTCCCCATAATTGGGCTTGGCTAGACTTAATTTTATCGCGCGACAAAATTAAGTCTAGCCCAGGTCCATTGCAACGCTCCTGTGCTATTAAAAGTTTTTCTCCAATCGCATTTTTATATGTTTTGCTTTATTACCTTTTTATTTTTTAGAATTCTGCCTGTATTTCAAAAGTTCAAATTTTTAACTTCGGGCAAAGAAAAATCAATGGAAACTCATAAAAGCTTTACCTCTGATTCTGACGAAACAGATGAGTATAAAAAGATTTGGTTAGGTTTCTCTACATCAGATGTAAAAACTGGTTAGTCTTGATTTGTTCTATTTTATACGCTCACATAATTTGAGATTAACTTATCCGCTATTTTAGACAGAATTCTAACAGAAGCTCATGATCGTAAAAATAAAGGCGTAGGCTCTGAAAGCCCTTCGGAATTGGTGGATCATAAAAGTTTTTACCTTACTCAAGAAGCTGCTGATTCTAAAAAGGAAGAATCGAATACACCGCTACCTCAATCTAACGTAGAAGAGCCTACAACGAAAGAAGCTATTGCATCGACATCTCAGTCTACAGTTGAAGAGCTTAAACGGGAAGAAACAATTTCGCCAACACCTCAACTATCCAATATTTCAGAGAAAATCGATTTTTATCAGAAATTTTCTCAAAAAAAGGTAAGAGGATGATACCCCCGGCTGCGCTTGGGTTCTAAAGTCACAATATATTATGTTTTGTTTTTTTATTATTGGAAATAGCACATTTTATGCGTTAAAAAAACTCAAAATAAGATTTTTTACCTTAATTTTTAGCCCATAAACGTCGAAGAGCATAAGAAAGAAGAAGTTGCATTGCCATTTAATGAGACAAGAAAGGAAGAAAATATTTCGTCGGCAATTGAAGAACCTAAAAAAGAAGAAACGATTACGCCGCCACCTCAGCTTTCCAATGAACCAGATATTCAAGAACAGCTCACGAAGGTGAACAATCTTTCGTTTCTTGAATTGAAATACTACTAAACGGTTTAAAAAAGAGATTTTGAACTCAAAAATCGATTTTCTATGAATTGGATACCTAATATCGATTTTTGATGAAATTTAACTGAATTGGAACATTTTGAAACTCAAAGTAATTTTAGGAAGCTTTTATGAACGAATTGAATAAATTGCTAACAAATATGGAAAAGAAAAAGTTCTTTTTTGCTCAGATGCAGGAGGTGGCTAAAAAAGTCGACCCAAGTTTTCAGTTTTCTATGGCTGAGTATAATAGGTGAGGTTGGTATTACCCTAATTTTTGATGCAATTATTTTGTCATTTGTAAAAATATTTTCCAAAATGTTCTTTTTTTTGACACTAAGTTTTTCAATTTTCAGTGTTGCTGATAAAATGGTCGCCCTGACAAAAGAGGTGGACATTCGACTTCGTGAGAATTTCTTCCCTTTGTTGCGCAAAGTCTTTATGCAGTGCGATGATTACAACGAAGCGATGCGTTATTTTTATAACCAAGAAGCTTTTATCAACACTGCTCATCATTGGCCCGATTTGAAAATTTGTCCGGTAGGGAAACACCAACTTGTTGACTATAAATTTGAATTTGTTGAGCTCAAAAAGTTATTTTTGGCCTAAAAATCAATTTTTTAAACAATTTTTGTCCACAATCTATTTTTGAACTGAATTTTTTGGTCCAATGATCGATTTTTACTTATTCTAATCGACTTTTTAAGAAATACAACGAGGAGGCTGCAAATATCAAAATCAAAATGGGAAGCTTTGATCAGATGAACGAGAAAATCTTGGAGGAACTGTCCAAAGATCTCGGGTTTCTTATGATGATTGCTCCATTAGAGACATGCTTACAATTTCTCTTTATGTGCATTGAATCCACTCCGATTATTCCTACTATTACTCGAGTAAATATCGATTTACCCAACTTCTACTGTTCAATTTTTTCAGCTATTTGAGCGACTTCCAGCAGTTCGTGAATATCGTATCCCGAAGTATCCCGGTTCGAAAGAAACTGATTCATTTTATATGGTTATTTTCTTGCGCTTGTTCAATGAGCACTTTCATAAGTTGAAATTGGATACTACTGAAGGACGTCAAAATTTTGAGTCTCTTATTATGAGTTTTATTAGAACTCGTCTGAAGACAAATCGATTTGGTTCAGGAAAAGAAGGTACTATAGATTAAATTTATGCCTTAAAAATTTACTACCCAAATTCTTTGGCTTATTCAAGTCGGGGTACCCCAATGACACGAAAAAGTTAAACAATTTTTCTAGAAAATGATCCTTTTAGAGTAATTTTTAACTAAAAATAGCTGAAAAAAACGAAAATCGTTTATTTAAGACCTGGAATGCGCGAAATCGATTTCTCGCATAAAAATACCCCTAATGAGTAATTTTGGAAAAAATTTTTGCCGAAAAATGACCAAATAGCGGTTTTTTGGAACACCCTGTGTGCCCTTCAAAATTTGGAACGCTAAATTTGTAATAAAAAGTCTAAAATTTGTTTGCGAAAATTTATTACTAACAATTTTTAGACTTTACTGTAACCCATCAAAACATTCCGAATCTTGATGCAACTGACTTTACTGTGAATTGGCTTTTCGAACATTTTGCTCGAAATCGGGAAACTCGTATTTTGCTCAGCTTACTTTCAAAGCTTATGGAGCACGACAACAACAAGAAGTATGATATCCTCTGGAAGAAACCTGGCGGTATGTTTTCATCATGAGCAATGGGTAGGACTGTCCGATCCAACTCACTCAGATGAACTAAAATTTTAAGGAATCTCAAAATCGGAGTTTCAACGAACGGCCGATATGAGGTTCAAAAGAGGCCAGAAAACTTGTCGATAAAAGGCTAATGTTTTGAGAGAAAATTTGAATAATATACCTAATACGGTACTGACTCGAATTCGGTCAAAGTAGGTTCTAATTGTCTCATCTTTGCGAGTTATGAACTAAAAACTCAAAAAAATGTTGGGTCGAACGTTTTTGACCATCTTTTAGAAATTTTTCGACTTTTTGGCTTCAAAACATAAAGAAGGGAAGGGGACCAAGGTGAAAAAATCGACATTTTCAAAGTTTTTAAAATTTACTCAATCTTTTCTAAATTATTTGTTATGCTTAAAAACCTAGAAAAAACTTTATTAAAGATGGGACGATTAAAACCTGCTTTGACCGAATTCGAGTCAGTACCGTATATACTCCGGAAATTTCAAACAACCTCTCAAAATTGGAAAAAAATCAGACAACAACGCAAATTTGTTATTGTTCTAACCTCTTGAGAAAACACTTCTTATTTTTAGAAGAGACCACAGAATTGTGTGTTGACCCTAACACTCTAATCTCATACGTAATTGAAGTCTTCCTTCATTCCACCGAATTAGACTCAGTTGGCTATTCTGAAATTATGTCTTATATGCCGAAGATATTTACTGGTATTGCCAAGAAATTTAAAGGTATTATTTTTATTTTTTTGAAGTTTACATTGTATTTTTCCAGCTGATGGCGTAAAAATCACCGTGCCGAATATCATGGGAAAAGTTACCCACCTCGATTGGGCCTATAAATATGCGATTGGCGTCTGGTTACAAGCTGTCTTGGAAGATTATAAGCCGGAGATTCCGACAGCACTGTTCTATGCCCTACCTGAGGATAAGAAAAAGGCCTATGCTAGATTGGCTTATGAACAGAGAGTTTCTTTAACTGAGGACTTCTTTTGTTCGATTTTTGAGATGGCGTTGGCTTTGCCTGCCGCTGCTTTGGAATTTTTGGATATTGGTAAATATTTAAAAAAAAGTTTTTCAAATTTGACTAAACAAATTTTTCAGGAACCTATGCCACACCGAACACTGATGATGTCACTGTTGTAATCTGTCTCGCTCTTGTAAAATCGACTTCAAAACAAGCATCCACTACGAAAATTATGGCATTGAAGCCGGTTTTGGACAAGCTTATCGACTTGTATGGCGTTCCTTTGATTGCTTATGGCTTGGTGAATTTCTATGGAATGGACGCAGGAACAGCACAAGGCAAGGAGAATTCGGAATGATGCTTATAGCCTATAAGCATAATTTGTTATAGGATTGAAAAAATAGCACTAATAAAACGTCACGGATATCCGTCTCCGAAAAAATTGATCTGAACCGTAAATACTGTAACAACTGAGAATGTACAGTTCAGGAGTCGAAAATAGGGCCGAGACCCCGAGGCTTTTGGGACCGGCTTCTTTTCGACCTCTAGTGCAGTTAATCTTGTGAATGATGTCCGTGAAGGATGACGGTTTTCCCATGACGCTTGGTGACGATTATCCTCCAGGGACGCTTGGTGGTGATTGCCCCTGTTCCTGAAAAATTTTAAACTTTTTTCATAAGGCCTCATGTTTATCGATTGAAAAATTTTGCCTAAAAATGTGATTTTTCTTACTAAAAAATCCAATTTTTTGCAAAATCGAATTACCTTCTATGCCGGAAAAATTTTTTTTGAAAAAATGCCCATTTTTCACCAACTACAGTACCCCCTCCCCCGTTCCAGGTCGCTACACCACTGGTGAAAGGGGGGGGGTACTTCCTCGATTTTGGTGTCAAACATCTTATATTTTCACCCTCTAACTATGGGTAAAGCACACAGCAGTTACTATCAAAAGTTAGTCCGTACACACAAGCATTACGCTTTTATATAAGAAGATATGAATTTTCGATCATATTTATGTCCAAGTAATTCATTGTAACTTATTTTTGGAGTCTAAAAATAAGTTTTTTTATTTCATTTTTTGTGTTTAAAAAATATTTTTCAGGCCTTCGTGCACTTCTCCCGATTTTGCTGTATGGTGAAGCAGTTCGCGTCCATTTAATGTTGGAAAAAGATGATACTTGGATGAAGGATAACGTTCGTGCGATTTTGGCGGCTTTTAGTAATCTAGCTAATCCATTAGTTGATGGTTTTAATAAGACGTTGCGTGAAGGAAATATGCGGTACATTTTTTTTTTTTGCAATAGTGGGACCAAACAGATTTTTGACTCTGCGACAACTGTGGGAATCCGCAAAAATAAAATTATCAACTTGTTTCTCGCATAAAATTACCCCTAATAAGGCCATTTTTAGAACATTTCGAAAAATAAAATTTTTCGACCACATTCAATGGGGGTATAAGAGCCGAAGTAGCTCCCAAAATTAAATTTTTTTAGTACTATTTCGGAATACTAGACCTACTTTTTAAAATGATTAAAAATTCCCGTGTTACTATTGTAACATTACTGATTAAAGGTCGAGATTCTAAAGTTTTCCCGTCAAAATGCTACGATATATAATGATCTCTCGTTAATTGACTCATTTTAGCGGAAAATCGCCGTCTTTGACTGCCGGTCCAGTGGTGAGCATTTCGAATCAGCTCGGTGTGATCCGTTACCTCATCAACTGTATCGAAGAATTGCTGAAGGAGAGAAATAGTCTGGATGCCAGCAATCAATTCATGCTACTTTCGAAAAAAGTCAACGAGTGTATTGATCTATGGTTCAACACGCAAATGGCTCCAAGTCTTGAAGATTTTCAACGTCTTGATGGAGTAAATTGATTTTTTATATGAAAAAAATGGAATTCGATTTTTCAGGAAGATGCTACAAAAACTGTCTACGCATACGCTGTTCCTCTACCAAACGTGCAAAAAGTCGAACGAAGCATGAAAATGCAGCTTTACGAGAACATGTTACACGAGCTTCGAAAAGCCCAAGTTATTGTAGCTCCTCAGCGACGTGGTGTTGGCCGAGGTTGGGAGAATCATCAGAGTGGTCGGGAAGATTCACCACGAAATTGGAGCAAGGTTGGTGATGAGGACTCCGATGAAATGACGGGTGGAAATAAGAAGCATCACGGGTAAATTTATGAAAATTGCACTCTGGGGCCATCCATAAATTATGTTTGTGAACGGTGAAATTTGCACAAATTTGCGAACGGTGAAATTTGCATAATTTTCGAGTTCTGGTTGAACCACAAAAAATCGTCAATAATAGATATTTTTGCCAAAAATGCCATTTTCGCCAAAAAAATTCGATTTTTTACCAAAAAATCCAATTTTTTGAAAAATTGAATCACAATACCGCCTTCAATATCTGGAAATTTTTTTTGAAAAAATACCTTATATTATTATTCAATTACAGTACCGTTCCGGGGGTCTGACTATACCACTACCCCCCCCCCCCTAAAATTTTTCTGCCTTACTGATCTTAACTCGACGATTATGCGAATTTCAGCCGTTTACAAAAGTTTTATTTATGAATGGCCCTAAAGTCCGTTTTTGAATATAACCGTTACTTAGTTTTAAACATTTATATTTTTCCAAATTTTAGCAAAAGGAATACAGCTAACCGAGGACGTTATGACAACTACAACAAACGAGGAAATTATCACCAGAGAAAGCACAAGCATCACGACAAGTCACCCGAGGAATCGACGTCTTCTACCCGTTGAATAATAGATGAATATTAAATATTCGTGTATATTTATTTTTTATTGTGTACTAACGCTTAAAAAAGTTTCGATGCTTGATTCATACTATAGGGCCTGGAACCCAAAAATTCCATGGTGGAGTTATATTTATTTAGAGAAGTTTATCTCATTTTATTCTCTATATTTCCCTAATTGATTTTGTGTAATTCCGTTGAAATTCTATCAATCCATCGGGTGTTTTGGGTCGATTTCTTTTGATTTTATCTTGTTTTTCTTCTTGTGAATCTGAAAATAAATATTTATTTAAGGGTACATAATTCTTTTATGCGAGATTTGTGATTTTTTAAAGATCAAATTTTAGCAAATGTATCCAAAAATTAAGTACCCTAAAGGTTTTCTTGGTTATTGTTATTTTATATAGATCTCATCATTGTTTTATCGTGCCTTGAAAAATATGGACTTTTATATCCGGTATAAATTTTGATTTGTGAAAAAAAGATAGGAAATGATTTTCCTTGATGATATAGTGTTCTAATAGGAGCTAAAGAAGCCCCGAGATCTGTCAAAAATGTTGTAAAAAACCTATTATTTCGATTTCGGGAAGGGTATTGTCTGGATTGCCCTCCCACTTCTATGTGCCTGGGTATCGGTATCAAAAATTCATAATTTTTTACATTAAAAATTATCATTTTTATTCAAATTCTAATTTTATAAAAAATTATAATTTGCATAAAAATAAGAATTTTTGGCAGAAAATTTTTAGAAAAAATTTTAAACCTATTTCCGCACATTTTTGTACTCAATTTACATTTTTGGTCCTGATTTCGTCTCTTGCCCACATATGGTACCGGTACCAAAGTACCGTTTGCAAACGGTACCATGCCTTGGTACCGTTAGGATACGGTACTGGTACCCCACATCACTGTTCATACCCGTAGAAAATTCTCCTTCTGTTGTAACTTTCGACCTAGCTTCTCCCGACTTTGTCAAAATTTCTTCGAATAAACTTATNCACTGTTCATACCCGTAGAAAATTCTCCTTCTGTTGTAACTTTCGACCTAGCTTCTCCCGACTTTGTCAAAATTTCTTCGAATAAACTTATTCCGGATCCCTCTTCTGACTCTCCAAAATAACGATTTCTATCAGTTGATGTAAATATTAGTTCATAATCAAATGGAGTCGAAGTTTCATGCTCTGGCATTAGAGTGGGTAGTGGATCTATAGGTCGTTGTCTTGATGCAACTTCGGGTTGTGTCGGTGGAGGCATGAATCGCTGAAAGAAGTATCCAATGTTGTTGATGAAGGTGTTGAGTTGACCGGCTGGGTCGGATGGATTTGGTGGGCCGTTACCAAACTAAAAGAAAACGATTAGCTAGACAAGCATAGATAGAAAAAGAGTGGACAAAAAAGACGCATACAGCGATTTTTATCCAAAGACTGGATCCTAAGATATTACTTTTATGTTACTGCCTAGATTAAGTGCTTGATTTTCCCTAACCCCAACTTGACCATCCAAACCAAGTCTTTCTCCTCCAATCAATGCTCCACCATCGACTAAATTTTACGATTATTTTTAAATGGAATAAAAACCAATATTTTGTATTATAGTAAAATTAGAATAACCTATGATTGTAAACTTTAAAGAACCAGTCTACTTTTGAGGATTGATGTCATGTGAAAGAGCACACAATTTGGAGCATTTTTTGCTTTTACGGCACTACTTGAAAATCTAACCGTAAAAAGTTATGAGCGAAACAAAATTGCGAAAAAAATTTTCAAATGAGTTTAAACATTGAAACGAAAATAAAAACAACAAGCCTGCACTCAGGCAAAATCAGATTGTTTATTGAAACGATTTAATAAAACATAAAATTCAAAACGCTAAGATTTTTTGGATTTAAGGGCGTCACCCCATTTGTCCCCACGGACATTTGCCCCACGTTGTAAGTTACAACGTGGGACAAGTTGGTGGGGCAACTGTATAACGTGGGGCAAATGGGATGGCGCCGATTTAAGACAGATATATTTTTATGGCACTATTCATTTTGTTACCGTTAAGAAAAAAAGAAACCTTTTGTGTCAAATTTTCCAGGACCGATTGTCACTTCAAAATTTCGATCACCACCAAAACCAAAAATATTAGCTGCTTGGCCAAACCCAAATTCCAGATCCCCACCTTGATTTCTATTCAAATTAATTGTGCCCAAATGTATTTGACAATGACCTAAAAAAATTTTCAAGAAAAATTTACAAAAAAAGCATACCCAATTCTACCCATAAAAATGTCAAAAATATGAACAAATCCATGAAATTGCGGTCTATTAGATGAGATGATATGGAGAATCGGACTCTCAATCAAAACAAGAATGTGCAACAACTTGATGAATCATCATCGTTTTATACATTGGCCGAATATGGATTTTTCGCTTTTGGAAATTGGCGAAAGAAAGTGATAGGATAAAACTGGATTTTCCAGTGGAGACAATTAGTCACGTTATGAAGGTCATGAATTTTATGGATGATACTTTCAAAAATGAAATATTTTAAAAAATGGAAAAAATTTAAACAAATATTTTTGCACCCCTCTCCAGGGGTGTGCCTTTGGTCCGGACAAACGGAAGGATATCCGTGTCCGGACATGCGATTTATAACGGACGGACAACTATTGGGACGAACAAGGCTTGTCCGCGGACAACACGGACAATCATAGGACGGACAAGGCTTGTCCGCGGTCAAGACGAGACGGACAAGGATTGTCCACGGTCAAGACGGGACGGACAAGGGTTGTCCGCGGTCAAGATGGGACGGACAAAGGTTGTTCGCGGCAGAGACCGAAACCCCGTCTTGACCGCGAACAAGCCTTATCCGTGTTGACCGCCGACAAGCCTTATCCGTCCCACTCATGTCCGTCTTGACCGCGGGCAAGCCTTGTCCGTCCCACTCGTCCTTCTTGTCCGCAGACAAGCATTGTCCGTTGTTCATCCGGATGAACAAAGGGCGCATCCCTGCCCCTCTCCATCTTCACTTCCTTACCTTCCTCACTAACATCATTTTTACCACATATAAATTTGTTTATTTTCAATTTTCAAGCTATAGGGTGCATTAGGAACTTTTATTTTTTTTTGGCGAAATCAACATCGTTGGATGCACATTTAGTCCATCTAACTTTAAAAAAATGGCACCGAAAAATTCTACAGGGTTCCAAAAATAATGTCAAATCATTGGCTTGCACATTTAGTGTAGACTTTCTGTATGATCCATTAGTCAGTCGAGAACTTTTTTTAATCCAAAAAATCTGATCTCTGGCATAACGAAGGAATACGAAATTTCCGCACTTCCGAAGTTTCCATGATCCCATTTTTCTACAGCTAATTTTACCATACTCTTAATGGATTTGTGGGTTTTTTCATTATATTAGTTCCGGTCTAACGCCCAAGCTTAATTACTATCACTTAAAAAATTTCCGGAGTAAGAATAATTTCTCGACAAATATCCATGTTGGAGCTTTTAAGAATATGTTTAATAGATCATTCGAGTATGGTCGCTAAAATGTTTTAGACACACCTGGATATACCATCAATTTTGTGCACATTCAAAAATTTTAGGGCCAGTTTGTTTTTGAGCATCCTTAGAGTTCGGTCTAACCTATAGTCGAAATTTTTTTGCTATCACGAAACTTTTTATTGAATCAGGCAACGTGTACATTGAAACGAAAAGAAACGTGGATCCTCATATAGCTTTTTTGATGCATCCCTGCGTGGTCGTATGGCGGGAAAATCAGATTGTTATTATTAGTTAGTACTAATCCTGATTTTCCCGCTATACGATCACGCAGGGATGCATCAAAAAAGCTATATAAGAATCCACGTTTCTTTTCGTTTCAATGTACACGTTGCCTGATTCAATAAAAAGTTCTGTGGCAGCCAAAAAAAATTTCGACTATACTAAAGCTAAGCCTATTCATAACTGAGAAGATAGGGTTCAATAGACCATCTAGATGAAAAAAATGAGGTCATCCTTGTCACAGTTGCACAGACCCCGGTCCAAAATTTTTGTTTTTATGACCCACTCCCTCCGCAGTTTTGCGCCCCTTTTTTAGACCTTCTAAAAAAAATCGGTCCCCGGCGCCGGGGACCGATGACCTACCCCTCCCCACCTCATGACCCACCCCGGTCGAATTTTACCGGGGTTGTGCAACTGTGGCTTCTTATGGTTACCTGTTTTTTGGTAGCTAAGAACTTTCCTATCAGGGTCACCATGGTCTATTTCTGTCGATTTTTAGATTATCTGTTTTTATTTAAGAAAATTTTTTCTCTATATTTTAACTTCACTTTTCCAAAAATTTGCATATTTTTGGGCATAATCGAACGTTTT
>OZJO01017026.1:0-16289 GCA_900406225.1 Acrobeloides nanus | reverse complement strand
ATATAATAATTTTTACGGATTATTGCTTGGAATCGCCAGCGGCTTTTGCGGCCAATCCGTTAGGTTTTGAATCCATGAATGCAGAGCTCTATACAATGGAGTGATTTCGCCATTTTCCGAGATCGCAGCACCATAGTCGTATGAAGTCGTTATCTAAACGAATAATTTGTGACTCCAAAATTCATTCTACCGGTTGGTTGACTCCACCGCCATTCATAAAAGCAAAATTCGTGCCACCGTAGATCATATAGATGTTTATGGAAGCGTTTTTAGAATACATATGGTTGATGTTGTCAAGAACTCGGGATGGATCTGGTGAGTTGTAGTGACCACCCCATATAGTGAACCAATCCACCCAATATTCCGATGTGACGATTGGACCTAAATAGTTTTATTCGAAACAATCTTATAATATACCTCCGTTGTTATATTGAAGCAATTCACTGAATTTGTCATCGATAGTGCTGTCGCTCGAAATTCCAAAATCGACGGTCGCCAGAGCCCCAGAAACAATGCCACATTTAGCCGTTTCACCACCAGCACCATCAGCTGAAATTCTTCAATTAAAATTGCAAGAAAATTCATTTTACTCGTATACAAAACAACATCGTTGCCTAACTGATTCCAAATTATGTCACGTAAGAAGCCTGTGTAATTATGATTACATGGTCCGACACCCGCGTATTCGTTTTCAATTTGGATCATAAGAATTGGGCCACCGTTTTTGTATAGTAGAGGTTTGATTATGGGGAGAAGAACATTGTAGTAGTTTTTGATTGCGCTTATATAGCTAAAATCGAGATTAAACAAATGAAGTTGATAGATTTTAGTGTATTGGGTATAAGTCGTGAGACCCAAAAGAAAGTAGCTCGTATACCTTTCGAATATCCACCAAATTTTCCAGAATAGTACGAAGTTTGATTCGAAATTGGTGTATATTTCAAACGAACTTTCTTTTGGGCCTCACGGCTTATTCCACCTAGTAGACGCAGACGGGCACAATTATACTACGTATGCTATTTTTCTGCGAACAAAGGAAAAAACCATATTACTTTGGATCATAAGTTCTCAATGTTATTCCTTCATAATTGTATAACCAGTAAGGAAAACCACCATTTTCCCATTCCGCACAAATGTATGGTCCGGGTCGTAGCAAGACATTCAGGCCGTTTTGTTGAGCGAGTGTGAGAAATTGCGTCAAATTTTGGGCGCCGGAGAAATCAAATCTAGAAGGATGTGATTTTTTTATGACTTTCTTACTTTCCTTGGTACATCTCGTGCAAGTTCCATGGAACGTAAACTTGAATCGCGTTCAGGCCTAATGCGCGAATTCTCTGCAGTCTATCATTCCACTGATCTGGATGAACTCGCATATAATGAATAGATCCAGAAATGTAACGAAACGGTTGCCCATCTTTTAGAAACTGATGATTTGTGTAGTCGACGCTGAAAGTTCCGGCGAGCCCTTCCCCAATTGCCCATGAAAAAAGTATTAGAAAGCTGAAGTAAAAATGGATGATCATGACAGCAGAAATTGAAGCTGTGTTTGAGTAGACGAGATTCAAGCACTGTTTTATAGAGGCTTTTGACCGTTTGATCAATTACCCCATCGACCCTTGGCATACTTTATTGATATCTAAACAATTTTATCAGCTTTTTGTTCTCTTTCGTTCTCGTTTATCCACCTTTTGTTCTCGTCGAACATTATTGTCACGTAGCCGAAATTCCTTTGATTTTATGTTATGAACTTAAACGACCTTGATATCTATAACACACGGTGTCTTTTTCATTTCACTTTCTACTTAATGATAAGCACTTTAAGAACAATACATACGTTTGTTATGTGCATTTTTCGCTATTAAATCAGTTTGAATAATTACCTAAGAATAAAGATCTGGTGTATTAGAAAATCCATTTATACATCCGTCAGAGAATCCAAGTTCGAAGCTAGTATAGATTAAAGCCAGTTTTTTGTCGCAAATACCGAGTTGCAGATTTTTGAAAAACTCGATTTCAAATCTTTTCGTTTCAATACTTAAAAAACTTGCATTCAGGCAATTATATTAATACTTTTTGAAATTTTGACTAAAATTAACGTAATTTTCAAAAAAAGCAGTCCGTATCGTTGAAATATAGGCTCTGATAATTTAAAAAAAAATTTAAAATGTGAAGGTTATTGTGTAAGAACAATAGCTTTTCTACAGTTTCATCTCCCAATAGACTTCGTAGTAGATTCAATATTTCTCCAGCCGTCGAAAATAAACGCTCTGATTCAACAAATCTTAAGGAAGCTGGCAAATACTTTCTCACAAGATTCATGAGTAACTTTTCAAAACTTCTACTAAATGCATTTAAATATGTATATCAAATGAAGATTACTGTTGTCACAAACCATGGATATATTTTTAATTTTCTCATAGCTCAATAAGACGAATAAAATGACACCAAAATTATCGAATTTGAAAATAGTTTTGGGTTATTGAAACGAAAAACATGAATCAGACTTTTCGCTTCAATAACCCAAAACTATTTTCAAATTCGATTATTTTTGTATCATTTTATTCGTCTTATTGAGCTATGAAAAGTGACGCTTTTCTTTTCAAATTAAACCTTTAAATTTGTAAACTTTATAAGCAAAAACTAAAATTTTTTAAATCCAATCCCTTCGTTTCAATGTTCAAACTTGTTTGAACTTTTTTTGCTTTAAAATTTCATATTTCTTTACCATTAGATTTTCAAGTAGTGGTCCAAAAGGTAAAAAATGCTAAGAATTTTATGCTCTTTCACATGGAGTTAACTCCACACAAGTGGAGGGGTCCTGTAAAGTTCTATCACAGCTTTTATTTTACCGTATTAAAAACTTCTATCACGATAACATCTTTTGGATCAAAGTTATGAAAGGTAATTTTATGTGAGGAATCGATTGCAAGCATTTTCGGAGCATGAAAAATTTACCCAAACCTGATTCAGACAATTTTCGCTTCAATACACAATCCCATAGCTGAATCATAGTCAAGGAAGCTTTTTGGATTCTTTTCTAAAAGTCATCTTCCTGTGGTAATGTTATGTAAGGGATCGATTGAGAGCATTTTCGAAACATGAAAAAATTTTCCCAATTCTGATTTAGGGAAGGGGTGGGTGAAATTGGAAAAAGAAAAGAACCCAGAAAACCCTGATTCAGTAATGAAAATGATTATCGAAGCGAAAATTGCCTCAATCAGGGTCAGATAGATTTTTTCATGCTTCGAAAATGCTCGCAGTCAGTTCCTCACATAAAATTACCCCCGATAACGTTGATCTAAACATGTTTTTGTATAGAAGTTTGTATGAGTTGAAATAAAAGTTGTGACTGAACTTTAAGGATACTCTGTAAATATACACATATATATTTTTGAAGAGATGCTTGCTAAAGTCTCAAAAGCATAAAATCTAAAAAAAACTGCTAACGCTGAAATAAATGTCGTTCAATAAACGATTGTTCTCCCATTTTTCAACATGATAGAGAAAAATTTGAATGTCGGGGAAAAATTCAACTTTGCTTTTTTTCTAACTATTTTTTATGAGTCCAAAGAAATTGGTCTCAACTCATCTAAGGGGGAAAATCATCTAAGGGGGCTACGGGGCCCCCAACTCCCGCCGGGTTTTCGAATTAGGGGGGATCCATCGCTCGTCGGGCAAAAATGATAGGTACCCTCTCACTCATCGGACCAAAATTAAGGGGGACCCTTCACTCATTGGCCCAAAATTAGGGGGTACTCGTCACTCATCGGCCCAAAATTAGGGAGGACCCGTCACTCATCGGCCCAAAATTAGGGAGGGGGAACCCCTCACTCATCGACCCAAAATTAGGGGGCCCTCTCACTCACCAGTCCAAAATTAGAGGGACCCTCTCACTCATCAGCCCAAAATTAGGGGGTACTCGTCACTCATCGGCCCAAAATTAGGGAGGGATCCCTCAACATCGGCCCAAAATTAGGAGAGACGAGTACCGCCGTAAATCACTCGCGAGGCCGAAAGCCGAGCATCGCAGGAAATCATTCTGAACGCGAGGCCGAGCACCGCCGATAATCACTCGGAACGCAACGTCGAAGTCCGAACTCGCAGGCATTCATTCGAGCGCTGCAGTCTCTAGTTTGTGATGGGAAAGAAGAAGGGAGTACGCCGATCAAATAGCGCCAGAGCCGCTATTTGAGCGCCGAAGGTGCGTCGGTCAAGAAACTTTAAAGGTTTAATTTAAAAAAGAAAAGTGTCACTTTTCATAGCTCAAGAAGACGAATAAAATGATACAAAAATGATCGAATTTGAAAAGTTTTGGGTTATTGAAGCGAAAACTTTTGATATAAGCGGGATTCGAACCCGAGACCTATGTGCCCATGTTCCCCACCATTAAATACGGTCATGTTTCGTTTTACCTAGATTGTCTAGTAATTATTAGGGAACCATACATCAGTACTATTTAGGATATGACTATTATCAATTTTTATCAGTTTTTACTTCTTCTTCACGTGTAGAAAGCATGTAAAAATAAATTCTTCTTACAATAATCATAACTACAACGGCGTTTAATTTTGATAACAATAGAATCGTTTAGTAAAATATTAGAATCGTTCGCAATAGAATTGTTATTTCATTAAAGTCAAAGGAGTGTCGGCTGCTTGACAAGAATGCTCAACGAAAATAACAATCTGATAAAATTGTTTAGATATCAATAAAGTATGCCAAGGGCCGATGGGGTAATTGATCAAACGGTCAAAAGCCTCTATAAAACAGTGCTTGAATCTCGTCTACTCAAACACAGCTTCAATTTCTGCTGTCATGATCATCCATTTTTACTTCAGCTTTCTAATACTTTTTTCATGGGCAATTGGGGAAGGGTTCGCCGGAACTTTCAGCGTCGACTACACAAATCATCAGTTTCTAAAAGATGGGCAACCGTTTCGTTACATTTCTGGATCTATCCATTATATGCGAGTTCATCCAGATCAGTGGAACGATAGATTGCAGAGAATTCGCGCATTAGGCCTGAACGCAATTCAAGTTTACGTTCCATGGAACTTGCACGAGATGTTCCAAGGAAGGTAAGAAAGCCATAAAAAAAAATCACATCCTTCTAGATTTGATTTCTCCGGCGCCCAAAATTTGACGCAATTTCTCACACTCGCTCAACAAAACGGCCTGAATGTCTTGCTACGACCCGGACCATACATTTGTGCGGAATGGGAAAATGGTGGTTTTCCTTACTGGTTATACAATTATAAAGGGATAACATTGAGAACTTATGATCCAAAGTAATACGGTTTTTTCCTTTGTTCGCAGAAAAATAGCATACGTAGTATAATTGTGCCCGTCTGCATCTACTAGGTGGAATAAGCCGTGAGGCCCAAAAGAAAGTTCATTTGAAATATACACCAATTTCGAATCGAACTTCGTACTATTCTGGAAAAATTGGTGGATATTCGAAAGGTAAACGAACTACTTTCTTTTGGGTCTCACGACTTATACCCAATATACTCAAATCTATCAACTTCATTTGTTTAATCTCGATTTTAGCTATATAAACGCAGTCAAAAACTACTACAATGTTCTTCTCCCCATAATCAAACCTCTACTATACAAAAACGGTGGCCCAATTCTTATGATCCAAATTGAAAACGAATACGCGGGTGTCGGACCATGTAATCATAATTACACAGGCTTCTTACGTGACATGATTTGGAATCAGTTAGGCAACGATGTTGTTTTGTATACGAGTAAAGTTAATTTTCTTGCAATTTCAATTGAAGAATTTCAGCTGATGGTGCTGGTGGTGAAACGGCTAAATGTGGCATTGTTTCTGGGGCTCTGGCGACCGTCGATTTTGGAATTTCGAGCGACAGCACTATCGATGACAAATTCAGTGAATTGCTTCAATATAACAACGGAGGTATATTATAAGATTGTTTCGAATAAAACTATTTAGGTCCAATCGTCACATCGGAATATTGGGTGGATTGGTTCACTATATGGGGTGGTCACTATAACTCACCAGATCCATCCCGAGTTCTTGACAACATCAACCATATGTATTCTAAAAACGCTTCCATAAACATCTATATGATCTACGGTGGCACGAATTTTGCTTTTATGAATGGCGGTGGAGTCAACCAACCGGTAGAATGAATTTTGGAGTCACGAATTATTCGTTTAGATAACGACTTCTTACGACTATGGTGCTGCGATCTCGGAAAATGGCGAAATCACTCCATTGTATAGAGCTCTGCATGCATGGATTCAAAACCTAACGGATTGGCCGCAAAAGCCGCTGGCGATTCCAAGCAATAATCCGTAAAAGTTATTATATAACGCTGCTTGTTAGCAGACTGCATACAGGAAGGATTCCTAGTCAAGTATCACTTATTTAGGGCCTTCAACTATGGCCAAGTAACTTTGAAGCGAATAGGATCAAACTTGATTTCAACCCTGACTCAAATTCAAGAAGCTTGTGTTTCGTCTACAGACCCCTTAACATTCGAACAACTGGATTATCCTTATGGTTATGTGCTTTATACGACTTCATTATCTTCAAGCGGTGGAAAGAATCTCTCCACTCCAAATATCCGAGATTACGGCTATGTTTACGTAAATAACGTTTTCCAGGTATGCAGGGACAGTTATAGTTTTCATGTCCATGTCGACGTGTCCATGTCGCGTGAAACACGTTGACGCGAAACGTGGACGTGAACAGTATAACTGGCCTTTAACATGGTGATCCCATTAAACCATGGGAATAATTAAGTTATGTACAAATCATTTTCTCAGGGCATGCTCTTAAGAAGCAAAACATGGATAACAATCAATGCTGCTCAACCAGGTGACGTTTTAAGAATCTTGGTGGAAAACCAAGGTCGTGATAACATCGGTGGAGGCACATATAACCATCTTGATTATAAGGTACGAAAACGCTTTTCTCACGGCCTAGGATATTTTTAAGGGTCTACATAATGGTGTGACTCTTGATGGCATCAACCTGCACAACTGGTTTCAATGCGGCATCAATTTAACCAAAGCCTCGATCGATTCTCTTTCAACCACTTTCTTCGAAGAAAACCGCGTCCCAGAAAAAGCAGCCTCAACTCCAGGAGTTTACGTGGGTCAATTCACCGCAAGTCAACTAGAAGACACGTTTTTCAACTCAACCGGATGGGGGAAAGGGCAGATCGGAAGAGCGGTTCAGCAGGAATGCCGAGACCGATCTCGTATGCCGTCTTCTGCTTGAAAAAAAAAAAAAANTCGGAGGACAACAAACTGATGTCAATTTTGTCGATCAGGCTATTTGGAAGTCATAGAATTGTTTCAATTTTGTATAGCTTTTACGAAATAAAGAATACGTTTGTTTTCAATTTCTAACACTAAATTCGTATTTAAAACGAAATGGTTGCTTTTCCAATTCAAAAAGTTGTCAAAAAATGTAACTTTGCCTGATTTTTAATAAACTTTTTACGATTTTTTATTTTGTTTTTAATTCTAAAAATCGAAGAAAGAGGTTTGGACGAAGATTCTTTTTTTGTTTGCAAGGGGAGTGCACTATCTACTCAGATATACGGTTGCTTTTGGCCAAACATATTTTCTCATTTTTCTCACTGACCATCTTTCCATGCAACACCCATCCAAAAATAGCACTATTTTTTAAGGGGGAAGTCCAAAACAGGGCCGGGGTAGAAAGTAGAAAATATTTTCAAATTTTTTTAACAAGTGACCCTCTAGGGGTAATTTTATGCGGGGAATCGATTGCGCGCATTCTCGAACCTTGAAAATGCGTACTTGGCCCTGATTCAGGGACGGTGGTGGGTGTATTGAAGCGAAAATCAAACATTTTCAGATTTTTATGAGAAAACCGTCGATTCTTAAGGTTTTCTAGGCGGGGAATCGATTGCGCGCACTCCCGAACCGTGAAAACGCTTCCTTGACCCTGATTCAGGGAAGGGCCAAAACACCGATCCCTTCCCTGAATCAAGGTCAAGGAAGCGTTTTCACGACATGATCGCTTTAAGGACTTCGTACGAAGTGATCACTTTAAGGACTTCGTACGAGGTGGTCGTTTTTCATGACCTCGTACGAAAAAACATAAGGGCCTTATGATTTTTCCAAAAATTTATGAAATTTTTCTTTAAAAATCATAAGGGGGGGGGGACCCCAGTGGTGCAAAGAAGGGGGAAGCTTACCCCCCCCCAAATCTGAAAAAATGAAAAAATTTTCCTAATGGTTCCCTTATGTTTTTGCCTAAATTTTTAAAAAAATTAGTGGTCCCCCTTTAAAATTTTTCACCAAAAATGACCAAAATTTCCTATTTTTTCACCAAAAAGGTCCAAAATTTCCTATTTTTTCTACAAAATTGTAAGTTTCTGAGCATTTTCAGCTTAAAAACAAGCATTTCTCAAAACATTTTCGCCTGCGGCGCTGGTTTTTACTTTAACTAAAGTTTTTCACCAAACTTGTTCAATTTTTTCCATTTTTAAACAACAAAATATCCTCAAATTTAGATTTTTTAAAACCAAAAATTAGTAATTTTCTGATCATTTTCAGCATATAAATTAGCATTTTTCAAAAAAAAATTTTTGCCTGCGGCGCTGGTTTTTGCGTTAACTCAAAGATTTCAACAAAATTTTCGTCGAAAATCTTTGAGCGTTTTCAGGCTAAAAATATATGTTTTCAACAAAAAATTTTCGCGCGAAAAAACAAGGGGAATTAAGGTGATTTTTGAAATTTTTTTTAAAAACTCGACAAAATTGTCTTGGTCCCCCCATATGATTTTTTTTCTTTTTTTTCCAACCGGTATCTGGGTCAAAAAGGTCATATGTAGGAGTTTTTTCATGACAGAAGCGTTTTTGTTCATATTTTTTACGATTTTTCGTTTTAAAACTATTTTTTAGTATGAAGGAATTCAGAGGAGGTAAAAAAAACAAAAAATTAAGGGTAGAATCCAGCGAAATTAGATTCTCGGTACAACGACAGTCGGTTCAACGAATCTTGCATGATGATCTAAGAATGAAGTCAAGGAAGGAGGCTAAGGCCCAAGGTTTGACTACAAAAGCGAAGGAGAATCGGCTTTGAACATGATGGACTATTCAATCTGAGCATCTTGAAGGCGGAAGCATGCTCGAAGTCCAACAGTCGATTGAAGCGTTGAAGAAGAGTTTAGTGAAGGCATGGAATGCTATCTCCCAGGACATCGTTGATAAGGCAGTGGATGACTTCTCGAAGCGCTTAAAGAAGTGTATTGAAGCCAGAGGCGGCCATTTTGAGAATAAATAGCTAGTTCTTGTTGTTATTATTGTGTTTTGAATAAAATTTTAAACAAAAACGCATATACCGTATTATCTCTAATAGAAGGACTGTCCTTCTATTTTTCAACCCCCCGCTGCCCTGTCCTTCTATTAGAGACTGTCCTTATATTTTTCAACCACATTTTATCTTGAATAGATCACGAATTTTATATTAAAAAATTTCTCTTTCAATAATATCATAACAACAACAAAAAAATTTAATGAATTAACATATATTTTTAACCATCAACGGATGCTTCACTATCATAAACGTTGTTATTCTCATCTTCTGATAGATCAATTTCTTCTATAAGTTCGATGATTTTCTTATCAGCTCGAGCTTGCTCCAAAAGATCTTGACCGGTCGGCACTGGCCCATCAGGCTTGGAGCAGAAATTCGATTTCGTCTCAGAAGACCTAAATATAAGTCGAGAGTGGAGTCAATAATTTAAAGGGGGTGCACGCCCAGACGCTTCTCGAAAAAATTTTTTTCTACAAATTGGCTGATTTTTAGTACTCAGGGGTTTTCGGACACGAGAAATCGATTGGAGTAAGTCCCAAGGTCCAAAAAATTTTCATGACCTCCTACGAAAAAATTAATTTTTTAACATGGGGTACCTCGATTTAAAGGGGTGCACGCCCAAAGAAGATAGTTCAAAAAGAAAAAACCAACAAACCCGTAAAAAACAAATCACTTACTGTAATTTTCGGATCTCATACTCTTGGTTAATCCAATTTATGACTTGAGTTTGTCCGATTTTAAAATGTTTGCTAGCTAGTTCTTCGAATTCTTCTTCGCGTAATCAATCACTTCAAGCTTCATTTTGATAGAATATGACTTTCTTTTTTGAGATTTCTTATCGACCGTGTTATTCGACTCACCATCGGAACTATCAAGCTCGATATCGCTCATATCTTAAAAATGGAGATTTACGACAGAGCCTGAAAAATGAAAATTTACGATAAAAATGAGAAAAAATATTTTTCAAAAGTTTGAAAAATGGAAAAGTCCGGGTACATTTCATTTAATGGAGAAATATTGAAGTAAAATTATTTCAAATTTCGAGAAATTAACGATGTTACGATTGTGGTTCTTCAGGGTGTCCTTCTATTAGAGACTGTCCTTCTATTAGAGACGTCCTTCTATTAGAGATAATACGGTAAACATAATATGGACCGAACTTTTGCGCCACCCTGTAATTTTTGATCATTCACAAGAAATATAACCCATCAATTAACCTTAAAAGCTAATAGCTAGTCGTCGGCGTACAATTTTTCATTGAAACGATTTAATAAACCATTATAAAATTCAAAATTCTTGATAATTTAGGAAGTTTTTTTAATACCTTATTGAGACGGATAAAATGACACAAAATTATTGTATTTGAAAAATATTTGTGTTATTGAAACGAAAACTCTGATTCAAAATTTTCGTTTCAATAAACCAAAACATTTTTTAAATTCAATAATTTTGGCGTCATTTTATTCGTCTCAATGAGGTATAAAAAACGCCAACTTTCTTTGTTCCTAAATTATCAAGGATTTTGAATTTTAGGGAAACCTTGTCACAACTGGGATACCTTGTCACGCAACGTGTACATTGGTCTCGCATGATGAGGCTGAGTTGTAGCATGGTTTTGCACATCACATCTCAAAACTGTGGTACTTTTTTTGGGTCGCATTGTTTGTAATTAAGCTTAAGTGAAAAATTTTTAAAGAACATATCTATGTTTCAATTTAAAGGTTATCTTCATTAATGGTTCTCTTATTCTAAAAAAAACCTTCCCGAAAAATGTCTACCGTAAAAATATACAGATAGTAGAAAAAACAAAAAAAGAGAAAAAATTTTTTTTCTACATTTTACTTTGGTCAAGGCCATTTCATGTTTTATTCTTCTTTCTTTGGTATAATCATACCATACCTAGGTATTATCACCATTATTAAATTTTACAAGCAAAGTTTCTTTACTTTTGAAAAAAGCCGATAATGTATAAAGCCAAGAGAACAAAATATTAAATGAACCCTTGTACGCCGTCTTAAACGTGCAACTAATGGAATTTGATTCCGTTATGTGATACTGGTGAATAAATTAAATTTTGTACCAAATGAACCAAGTTACACAACTTTGATAATAATGTTATGCAGAAAAGTAATTTTGAAGAATAACAATGAAGATTGTTGTGTTTATAAGTTTGAATGTTGGAAGATTGAAAATTGATTTGTGTCTTAACTTTCCACTGATTTTCAGAATTTTTAAAGAATTTTTCATGATTTTCAGGACTTTTCAAAAAAAATTCAAAAGAAAAGAACCTGATTTTTTGCATTGATCAAAATATGGATTTTTTTCCTAAACTATGCATAAATAACAATTTTTGGAAAAAATTTTACAAAACATTAAAGCAATACTCACTTCTGAACATAAGAACTTTTATCTATAGGGTAAGAACACCGTTTTACAGAGGTCAACCTCAGTTTTACGAGGTTAGGGTGGTCAAGATCTTGACCCGGATCAGATATGATCTATATTAACCCCTAGAACATCTATTATAATAATACAATATTTGTGTTTACATCACTAGCTGGGTTTTTGTTTAGAAGAAAAATGTGGATGGCAGAAGTCACGCGGTTTCATGGTATTAAGTACAAAGTCCGAAAACTTTCAGTGACAAATTTTATCTTACTAGTAAAAGAATCCGGGCATGATCAGATGCTTACATAGTTTAATAAGGACAAAAAACAATTGTAATCGCCTTTTCTTATCTTTTAGCGATCACTGTTTCATTAGCTTACATATGATCATTTGAGCTACGGTTTTTTAAACTCATGTATTTTAGACTCTTACAATAATCCAAAAATTTCGTCAACAAATTTTATCTAAATACCCAGATGTGATCAGATGCTTGCATAGCTTATAAGGGTAAAAGGCACTTTTAATCTCCTTTTCTTGTCTTTATTTACCATAGTACAGGTGCTCTACTACAATTCAAGTAATCATTCAACGTCATTGTAGACATAGATAAATAAAATTTGAGCTATACCTGAATGAACATTTCATATAGCAACACGAGGAAAAAAATCAATGAAAACAAAAACAGTTTGATTTCTGAGTCTTTACTAGAACTTTCGTGAGAAAACTTCTTTCTTGATTTATTCGAATTTCTACTTCTCCAAAGCTTCAAAACAATGCACAAATTCATAATAAAATTTGTAATTCCAGCAAAACAACAAAAAATTGATTGATATAGTGAATTCCTTGGCTAAAGTATGCATCTTTTGAATAAATAACGGCAATTTGCTCCAGGTACCCCTAGAGCACTTGAATCGATGAAACATCAAGGCTTCTGTGGAAGCGAGTAAGTGAACATTAAAGGAGGACAAACAATCGCGACTGCATCCCCGACGAGTTTTTTTCAACAAAAAATTTTGACGCGAAAAAACAATAGGGATCAAGGTGATTTTTGAAAACTAGAAAAAAAGCATAAGGGTCCCCCCTATGTTTTTCCCCAAAAATTTTTAAAATTTTCGAAAAAACATAAGGGGGGACCAAGGCAAAGTTTTGAAAATTTTTGTAGTTGTGCCCCC
Source organism: Acrobeloides nanus (assembly GCA_900406225.1). Lineage (NCBI taxonomy): Eukaryota > Metazoa > Nematoda > Chromadorea > Rhabditida > Cephalobidae > Acrobeloides > Acrobeloides nanus. The sequence continues at coordinate 3,405 of OZJO01017026.1, read as the reverse complement.
CCCCCTCCTGAAATTTTTTCCTGGCTACGCTACTGACTGTCACATAACCATTTGTGACAGCATCACCGACTTTACAAAAGTTAATGAGTATGGATAAACGAGTCACTTTTATCAAATGCATAAAGTTCGGAGAAGCTGTCAAAACAAGTTATAGCCATTACAAGCAAGTTTTATTTATTTCGTCGCACTTTTCGCCGCCAACCGGTAGGGATGCTCAAAGATCCTCGAAACCCTCCCCGTTAAAATGACCTTTGAGCTCCCCACTAGTTGCATTATGATGACTCTCGTTGCTATTGTTTTTTAGTCATTTTCGATAGCTGCAAACTGCATCAAACCAATGTTATATCCTGAAAAAATTTCCCTGCATACACTATAGGTCATGGGGTCTCACAATTTCTAACTTTGAAGCATATCAATGAAGATTGTTGTGTTTATAAATTTAAATGTTGGAAGATTAAATTTATTTGGCTGATTTTTAGCCTCCAGAAATTACGTGACGTTTCTTCTTATCAGAGAGAAATTAAGCACAAGTCGATTCAGACCAATAACTAGAATTCTGGATGCAATGATAACGAATTGACGTTGTACATGCACAAAATTGAACATTTAAGCAACGAAAAAAGAGATACCATTCATTGTATAATTTGTGCTCTCGAGATGAAGGCTTTGTTGCTACTTTTTCTGTTTACTATTGCTTATAGAATTGATGCCGTTTGTCCGAATGGCACTTTTTCTAATGTAGCTGGTGATAAGTGTTATTTTATTCCCAATGACGCTAGAGAATTTATACTGGCAGAAATTAATTGTAAAAAGCAAAATGGAAATTTAGCGTCGATTTCGAACGCTTTTGATAATATGGCTTTAACAGGTAAAAACTAGGGTTGTGAATTTGACAGAAAAAACCGGTTTTTTTCCAGATTTTGACAGTCAAAATCTCTTTTAACCATGTCAACATCTATTTGTATTGGTGAAAATTAAAATTTGTTTAAATATTTAAGAGCAATGTCTCGAAAAGTCACACAGGGGCTGGGAGTACGTCAAAAAGTGTTGCTAGAAATTTGAAGTCTAGGTTAATTTTATGTACCTAGTGAGTGATTAACAAAAACATAAGTTAGGACCCGAAACTTGTGGAGAAATCGGGAAAAATCGTTATTTGGACACCCTCAAAAATCGTCATTTGGACCTTTTTTTGTTTTTATCATAATTTTTTTCTATAAATGCGTTTTCCATAATTTCAAAAATGTTTTCATTGCTTATCGTTGCCTATTCCAACGACACCTCGATCATGATCTTTTTAAATCTTTTGGTGTATTCAAATCGATTTATTTAGCAAACGCAAAAAACTTGCTTGGATCGAACGTTACATATATCTGGCTAGGCGGAAGTAATGTCAATAACGGGACATGGATATGGACAGATGGACAGCCTTTTTCTTATAAAAATTGGGCTAAAAGTATTATTAAAAATTTTTAAACAGATAATTTGTTTAGGAAACCCAAACAATCATACTGGTGATAATTGCTTGGCACTAAACCCTTCGAATGGCCTTTGGCATAGCCAAAACTGTTATAAAACTATTCCATATATATGTGAGCTTTCTCAAACCAATTGCCCGACTTGTCCTCCATGTCCTCAAACAACATGCCCACCATGTCAATCACATTGTGAAATTTCATGCCCTGATGGTTGGGTATATAACTCAACACTTGGATATTGTTATGGGGTAAAGAATTTTTCTTTAAATACAGGGTGGACCAAATTTTGCTTACTCTAAAAAATGATTATAACTGTTTTCAAACAAATCCGTTTTCGATAATCCAGAGATAATAGGAAAGCGATTCATGTCAAAAAATCAAAAAAATTTTTTTTTCTTGATCCCGAATTTTTATCAAAAAATAATCTCGCCAAATAAAATTGCTACCGGAGTGAGTTGAACCTGAGCCTTCTGCATAGTTATCGAGAGGAAAATCACTGAGCCATGTAGCCTATTTTCTATAACCTTTTAAAATTAAATAATAGCCTAAGGGGGGAGAAAAAGAAAAAAAAAGATTTTTTCGAAAATTTTTTTCCGATTTTTTTTTGACATGAATCGCTTTCCTATTGTCTCTGGATGAAAATAAAAAAAGAATTATCGAAAACGGATTTATTTGAGAAAAGTTATAATCATTTTTTAGCGTAAGCAAAATCTGTCCACCCTGTATTACTCGCCCTAAAAAATGCACATTCCCTATATTATTGTTTATGAAACATTGATTCATTTTAGGTATTTTATAACGCTACTCTTATTTCTTACAATTTTGCTGAATCAGTTTGCGAGCAATATAATGGTCATTTAGCTTCTATTCACAGCGACGATGAAAATTCCGTCATAACAAGCAATATTTATTGTAATAAACTAAAAATGTTTTAAAATTCTTTAGGTCTTTATAATGATCATTTTTATTACATAGGCTTGTACTATGATTTTAAAAATAACACTTTCCAATGGTCCGACAATACGCCAGTCAACTATATAAGTTCTAATTCGAGTTTGAATTATCCTAGTTATGGTTTAAATTGTGTTACAACGTACCGCTCTGGATGGTTTCTTCAAAATTGTTCATGGGATCAAGGATTTGTATGCAAAACAAGACCACAAATCTGGCAAAACAATACATTAGAATATAAAATAAAAGATTCTTTCTTTATTAATATTACTGAAGATAATAAGCAGACAAAGCCGATATACTCTGAACAAGATCAATGTTCAAACACATGCCCAACATGTATGCTAGATAGTTGCACTCCATGCCCAACTCCATCGATATGCAATACGAAATGTCCAGATGGATGGACTTACTATTCAGCTACTAATTTTTGTTACAAGGTTCAGTTTACTTTTCAATATATCATGAGTTACAATTTAGTTATATAATTATTGGGGTTTAAATGTTTCAAACGCCGAACAAACGTGTAAACAATCAAATAGTCATTTAATATCAATTCATAATAAAAATGAAAACAACTTTTTTTCAGCACGTAAGTCTTTATTAATGATGTGAGTTTATTTTATGTCATCTTGTATGTACTATTGGTAGCTACCCCGCCCCTATGATTACGTAATCAAAATCAAATTTGTGTTATAAAAAATTTAAACTTTTAAACTAATTTTAACAAATTAGTTATATTTGGCTATATATGACGTATTAAGAGACGATTTCTCGAACATTCGAAGGCCCCTGGTACTAGTGTTAAACGCCTGAATGCGCGTATCAAGTTGAATTTATAAAGTGAGATTAATGCATGGGAAAGTTTTTAAAAGTCATTTCAAAGCAAAAATCGGGTACCAAAAAATTCAAATCCTTGCCCGAAGCTCACATACCCCGATTTTACGTGTATTTTTTGAATTTTCCAACCTGTCTAAAA